>JXCR01118737.1:65759-90542 GCA_002079205.1 Phalaenopsis hybrid cultivar | reverse complement strand
AATCTGTTTCTGTCGCTCGTGTGACTGAAGCATTGATCTCCATGTCCTCATCATTCTATGCATGAAAAAAAGATCAGATCTTTTGCTAAAGATTCAAGCAAAGAATTTCAGTAAATAATGCGATTGTCTTGCTTACCCTTGCAGTAATTCAGTCAGCTGTGGATGCAACTCATCATCTATAACTTTGTGGATTCTGATAGATATTGTTTCTATGGTTCGTAGGGAAACCCATATTCTAGCATAAAGGTCTTTCACAGCAGCCCGAGATTTATCTAATGTATGTGTGCCAGAGCCCTTGGCATCAAGGTTTCTAAGCTGCAGGCATTTCTTCTGATACATCTGCCTTGTCTGATCTCCAGCCTAAAAACAATGGAGATTGAAATACAGGATTAGGTTGCATAGATGAATAATCAACATTAACATCCACAAAAGTAGCAGAAATAGAGATAGGAGTTTTGATCCAACTAATTGAATGAAAGCCACATATTTGCTTTTGAAGAGCAAAGGTATACGGATGTGTTCATATTTTAATGAAAATTGTAGATTAAAATCAGTATCCATAAAGCTACAGCTACACCTCAATGATAAACAAATAAATGAATATTCATTCATCTTATCCCNGCCCTTGGCATCAAGGTTTCTAAGCTGCAGGCATTTCTTCTGATACATCTGCCTTGTCTGATCTCCAGCCTAGAAACAATGGAGATTGAAATACAGGATTAGGTTGCATAGATGAATAATCAACATTAACATCCAGAAAAGTAGCAGAAATAGAGATAGGAGTTTTGATCCAACTAATTGAATGAAAGCCACATATTTGCTTTTGAAGAGCAAAGGTATACGGATGTGTTCATATTTTAATGAAAATTGTAGATTAAAATCAGTATCCATAAAGCTACACCTCAATGATAAACAAATAAATGAATATTCATTCATCTTATCCTCTTCCAGTGCTGAAAATATACTTTTCAGTCCACTTTGATGTCAGAAAAATATCATCTTCTATCAAATTCAGTACAGTCGCAGGCTACTATAGAACTTCAGAAACATATAAGAGTGAGATAATACCTTCACTTCTTCATAGAGCTTCTTCTCCCAAGCATACAATCTTCCTAGTGTCAGCCAGTGGCTTCCTGCACCCATTCCCCCATAATCTTCAAAAATCACACTCCTGCTCTCAGTCAGGGAAGAGTGCTTGCACACCAAATATCTTCTGGAAGATGAGGACAAAGAAGAGGATGACCTATGCCATTTTATAGCCTGGATTAATTTTGATGAATTATCTGCATGGAAAACCGAAGCTTAAAAATCACTCCGTGAAAGAAGATGGAAATACAGTAAGAAGTAAGAACAATAAAGCAAAAATTTACTGAAAACCAATAATTTTTGTTGGGCACAGAAATTCCTTTCATCAAAATGACCAAAAATATCTTTTTGGAATCAGAATCATCACATTCTATTCCTAGAATGGTTATTTGCAGTCCCCATCAAGATTACTCTGTGTGCACAAAAATTTGCTAAAATCATAAGCATGATTAGATTTCTTAAAGCAGAGCATGTTAATAACAGCCCCAAAAAAAGTTCATGAGAGAAGAAAATATGGAAAAGAGTAGGACCATAGGCTATTATGCCCTTCAGTTAGGGGGTGTTTGGTAGCACACTTTTAACAAGACTTAGCCATGGATTTAACTTAAATCCAACCAAACACAAAAAAAAAACTGTCCCACGTCTTCTCTACAGCCATTTCGTCTACAAATCCGGATTTAATAAATCCCACAGAGAGGCAGATTTAATGAATTTACATTGTCGTTGCTTGGGATTTACTGAATATCACGAGCTCGCCGGAAATCCAGATTTGATAAATCCTACTTAACATTAATCCGACTCCGCAGCCTAACACCCAAGAATATGATGCTCTTAAGTTAATATAAATTAAGTATAACTAGTACTAAATCATATTATATAAAACAGTTCAAAGGAAGATGCCCTATGGCAATGGTTAAAAAGAGAAAGGTACAAGCGCTGCATGCTCCTGAGCTGAATCAGAAAAAAAAAAGCAGACGAGAAAGCAAAGTAAAAAAGGGTAGTAACAACAAACATTAGCTGATAAAAACAATGCCCTTTTTTGACTCCAACTTACCCACACTTTTACCCCTCATAAACCCCACGGAAATAGGGTTTAAGAACACCAAAAAAAGAGAACAGATTACAACTCTGAGGCACCCTATTTAGAGTCCATAACGCTCTAAAAACATATAAAAAGAATAAATTTTGGGAATTAAAACTAAAAAAGAAACCTTTGATTTCATCATCTGNCAAAACTTTGCTAAAATCATAAGCATGATTAGATTTCTTAAAGCAGAGCATGTTAATAACAGCCCCAAAAAAGTTCATGAGAGAAGAAAATATGGAAAAAGAGTAGGACCATAGGCTATTATGCCTTTCAGTTAGGGGGTGTTTGGTAGCACACTTTTAACAAGATTTAGCCATGGATTTAACTTAAATCCAACCAAACACAAAAAAAAAAACTTTGTACCACGTCTTCTCTACAGTCATTTCGTCTACAAATTTGGATTTAATAAATCCCACAGAGAGGCAGATTTAATGAATTTACATTGTCGTTGCTTGGGATTTAATGAATATCACGAGCTCGCCGGAAATACAGATTTGATAAATCCTACTTAACATTAATCCGACTCTGCAGCCTAACNAAAAAAAAAAAAAAAAAAAAAACTTTGTACGACGTCTTCTCTACAGCCATTTCGTCTACAAGTCCGGATTTAATAAATCCCACAGAGAGGCGGATTTAATGAATTTACATTGTCTTTGCTTGGGACCTCCGCTCCAATCACGAGCTCGCCCGAAATCGGATTTGATAAATCCTACTTAACATTAATCCGACTCTGCAGCCTAAAACCCAAGAATATGATGCTCTTAAGTTAATATAAATTAAGTATAACTAGTACTAAATCATATTATATAAAACAGTTCAAAGGAAGATGCCCTATGGCAATGGTTAAAAAGAGAAAGGTACAAGCGCTGCATGCTCCTGAGCTGAATCAGAAAAAAAAAAAAGCAGACGAGAAAGCAAAGTAAAAAAGGGTAGTAACAACAAACATTAGCTGATAAAAACAATGCCCTTTTTTGACTCCAACTTACCCACACTTTTACCCCCTCATAAACCCCACGGAAATAGGGTTTAAGAACACCAAAAAAAGAGAACAGATTACAACTCTGAGGCACCCCATTTAGAGCCCATAACGCTCTAAGAACATATAAAAAGAATAAATTTCGGGAATTAAAATTAAAAAAGAAACCTTTGATTTCATCATCTCCAGGATGAGTGTCAACTATATCGGCTCCCAGCATTCTAGCTAACTCCTTCCCAGAATCATACGCTTTTAAGAATTCTTCCTCCACATCTTTCAGCGCATCGAGTAGTTCCATTTTCCTCTCTGTTACCTCCATGACCGTCAATTCCTTCTCCTTCCTTTCTCCCACATCTCCTTCCTCACTCTCCACCATCTTCGCTACCTTCTCCCTTTTTTCCTTAACTTCCACTGCCACTGTCATCGGCTTAACCTCTCTATTTGCTTCATGCACCTCCTCCTCCAGCTCAGGAATACCTTCTCGCTCCCTCATCACTCTCAACTCCTCATCCGAACTCCGGTCAAGTCCTGCCGTCATTACCGCCGCCGTCAACCCCTCGAACGGATTAAAGAAGTCCCACCCATACACCTCCGTCTCCGACGACGGCGCAACCGGTATCTCTGCAAAGAAATACTCCTCTCGCTCTCGCTCTTCCCTCAAATTCGAAGATGGANAACTTCCACTGCCACTGTCATCGGCTTAACCTCTCTATTTGCTTCATGCACCTCCTCCTCCAGCTCAGGAATCCCTTCTCGCTCCCTCATCACTCTCAACTCCTCATCCGAACTCCGGTCAAGTCCTGCCGTCATGACCGCCGCCGTCAACCCCTCGAACGGATTAAAGAAGTCCCACCCATACACCTCCGTCTCCGACGGCGGCGCCACCGGTATCTCTGCAAAGAAATACTCCTCTCGCTCTCTCTCTTCCCTCAAATTCGAAGATGGCGTCGAGGAAGTCGACGAAGAAACAGAGAAGCGGTATGCTAAAGCTTCGGTTTTGGGCTCCGTGGGAGTTTGCCGGAGGAAAGAAGGATTAGAAGAGGAATACGGAGAGGACGAAGAGGGGATACTGACGACCACAGGGGAAGGGGAAGAATGACGGGCCACGAAGAGGTTTATGGCGCCGGCAACTGCGTGGATGGAGTGAATATACCGCTCATGCGCCTCAGCAAGCACTTGGCGCCGCTTCACCGAATCTTTGAGAAGGCGCTTCCTTTCGCGACAAAGANAATATACCGCTCATGCGCCTCAGCAAGCACTTGGCGCCGCTTCACCGAAGCTTTGAGAAGGCGCTTCCTTTCGCGACAAAGGGAAACCGGCTCCTCCTTGCCGCCTCCGAGCTTGGAAGCGGAGCAGTTTCCCATATTGCAGGAGGACAACAGAGGACTTGTGAGGTTGAAAACAGGGGAAGTGACTATGGAGTGAANAATATACCTCTCATGCGCCTCAGCAAGCACTTGGCGCCGCTTCACCGAAGCTTTGAGAAGGCGCTTCCTTTCACGACAAAGGGAAACCGGCTCCTCTTTGCCGCCTCCGAGCTTGGAGGCGGAGCAGTTTCCCATACTGCAGGAGGACAACAGACTTGTGAGGTTGAAAACAGGGGAAGTGACTATGGAGTGAAAAATGAGCAGGTTAACGAAAGCAGCTGAAGCAGAGTGAAGCTGGAAGAAGCAGAAAGAGAGGGCACACAACTGAAAGCGGTGGCGTCTTGTCTGGTAGTAGACGCCTGTAGTGAGAAAAAGGGTTTTGTTCCAAGGATTGTAGCCAAATATTGCCCAGAATAGTAAGCTCTGAACCCTAATGAGATATAAATAAATTAATTATAGAAAAGGCCATTGAAAGGGATATTTTGTCATAATAAATTTTCCATACCAGCTCCAATATACATCTGGGCAGGTTCAACATGAAATGAGCAATAATTATATGCTGATGACAGTATTTTCCTATCTTCCTTTTTATAACAGTACAAATTATTTGTGGTTTTAGCTTTTCTCTCCATCTCGCTCTATTATATGTGTATGCATTTAGTATCAATGGACCAAAAAGTTTTGGAGGAGTCACATGATGCTGGACTAATGTTACCTTATTTTAGGCTAGCTACTGAGTTGATAAAGTTTTATAAAATTGCTATTTTAATAATATTATATATTAAAACTTTAATTGTTGAAGAAACTGCAGTCAAAAGTCCCCCCCCCTAACATAAAAATTTAAAAAATAAATTAAATCATATTGCACCGAATAGATAAGTGTTGAAGCAATGTTGATCATCTTGAGATATTGTATAACGTGTTTGTTAGTCAATGAATACTACTAACTGTATCAAAAATTGTTTTTCGAATTTAAAAAAGAGTTAGAATTATCATCGAATTTTTTCATGGCTTTGCATCTACTGTGGATCGATAGTTTAATTGCCATTTTTAGGAAGGGGTCACATGAGTATATTTTCACTCATTCATGACATCGTTTATGCGGACTTGAATAGTTGTGAAGCTGAGGACACTAAATTTATTGCATGAGTATTTAAAAATAAATTAAATAATTAATATGTGACTGAAAATGAATCAATATACTTCATTATGATTATAGATTTTCGTTATATTTAATATTTTTCGGACAATATTGCAATATTAACTTTGTAATATAATCAGGAAACATTCCTCTTAATTTTGATTTTTTTTTTAAGAAAATGCAAAATAGCATCTCAATATTAAGAAAATAATTTTATGTTTTACACACACAGCCAAAAATAGTTGCACGAATCTTGAGACAATCTGATGATCCAGATCAAAATAGACATATAAAAGAATATTTCTCAGATGATAAGATAAGTGCTCATAAATTTGACTAGCTGAAGAATCACCAGTCGACTGGCAATCAACCAACCTAAGAATTGGCGACTGACCAAAGGGCAACTCAGGCCGTCCGAAAACAAATAGTCTCTCTAACGACTGAACAAAGGTTCAGTGCCCCAGCAATTTCACAAGCATCAACATGAGGTTATCTCGACATTTTTTCCTCTAAGATAATTAAAGAACAAGCAAGCAGACAAGCCACACTCGGGCCAACTGGCTACCACTCTCAGCGTCGATCTGGTTCCCAGAGTAAAACCGATCAGTATCCAGACAAAATAGTCTATCGACTCCTGCAAGATCGACCGACTCAAGGTCTTGCCATCTGGAAGGTTGAGATACATCAAAAAACATCAAAATCAGCTATAAATATGAAAATTCATGTAATAGATATCCAATGCATTTCAAACGGGGCTTTGGGCTCTTCTATCTAGATGCATACTCTGTAAGGATATCTCATTCCCTTCTCTTTTGTAACCCTTTAGTTACATCATATAAAATGATTCAAAGAGCCTTGTAACACCCCAGTTTGTCCCTACAATGCAACTTTATGTGTACTTTTTTATTTCTTATTATACCTCTCNTACAAATTATTTGTGGTTTTAGCTTTTCTCTCCATCTCGCTCTATTATATGTGTGTGCATTTAATACTAATCGACCAAATAGTATTGGAGGAGTCACATGATGCTGGACTAATGTTACCTTATTTTAGGCTAGCTTACTGAGTTGATAAAGTTTTATAAAATTGCTATTTTAATAATATTATATATTAAAACTTTAATTGTTGAAGAAACTGCAGTCACAAGTCAGTATCAAAAATTGTTTGTTAGTCAATGAATACTACTAACTGTATCAAAAATTGTTTTTCGAATTTAAAAAAGAGTTAGAATTATCATCAAATTTTTTCATGGCTTTGCATCCACTGTGGATCGATAGTTTAATTGCCATTTTTATGAAGGGGTCAAATGAGTAAATTTTCACTCATTCATGACATCGTTTATGCGGACTTGAATAGTTGTGCAGCTGAGGACACTAAATTTATTGCATGATAATTTAGTATTTAAAAATAAATTAAATTATTAATATGTGAGTGAAAATAAATCAATATACTTCATTATGATTATAGATATCCATTGCATTTCAAACTGGGCTTTTGGCTCTTCTATCTATATTCATACTCTGTAAGGATATCTCCTTTCCTTCTCTTTTGTAACCCTTCTGTTACATCATATAGAATGAGTCACAGAGCCTTCGNGTATTTAAAAATAAATTAAATTATTAATATGTGAGTGAAAATAAATCAATATACTTCATTATGATTATAGATTTTCATTATATTTAATATTTTTCGGACAATATTGCAATATAACTTTGTAATATAATCAGGAAACATTCCTCTTAATTTTGGTTTTTTTTTTAAGAAAATGCAAAATAGCATCTCAATATTAAGAAAATAATTTTATGTTATACACACACGCACCCAAAAATAGTTTACACGAATCTTGAGACAATCTGATGGTCCAGATCAAAATAGACATATAAAAGAATATTTATCAGATGATAAGATAAGTACTCATAAATTCGACTAGCTGAAGAATCACCAGCCAACTGGCAATCAGCCGACCTAAGAGTTGGCAACTGACCAAAGGGCCACTCAGGCCGTTCTAAAACAAATAGTCTCCATAAAGACTGAACAAAGGTTCAGTGCCCCAGTGTCGGCACTATTTTTTGGTGTGGGGTTTGTCCGTAAGAAGTTGTCGGTCATCGGAATTGAAATCCTGTTGCCCGCTTCGGAAGGACGTTTTTAAAAAAATTTAGTTTTGAAAAAGATGAAGTCAAACTGACCTCATAATTTTCATAGTGTAAATGAAAGAACGCTTTACCTCAAATCCTGTATTTATCCCGAAGGATGAACACAAGAATTGAGGGTGAAGCTCGATCAAATAAACTAAAGAAAATTATGACATCCGTTTGGTCTGCGAAACCAATGTATTGGCCGACAAATTCCCCTATTTAATATAAGGAAGNAGCCTTCGAACACCCTAGTTTGTCCCTACAAGGCAACTTTATGTGTGCTCTTTTATTTCTTATTCTACATCTTTCTACTTCTTCCTCTAGATTCCTAGCTCTCTGATTCTTGGGTATGCTCACATGATAAATTTTGATTCAAAAATATATAAATATAGAAATAAAATAGAAAAATAGCATGGCTTTGATCATCAAAAAAACATTATTGGCTAATTCATAAAGACTGTTTAGCGACCTTGGAGTTTGGAAGGGGCGGCTCGCGGTTGCATGACTATGGAGTTGGATTTGTTTGATGTTGGGAGCTGTTTGACACTCTTGTTTTCATTTAGGGTTTTCGCTCTCAAACATTGTGCCATTATCGTAGATTTTTTATTGTGTGCGGATGTACGATCAGGGCCGTCAAAAAAATTTGAGTGGGCCCCACTCTAAAAATAATAAAAAAAGATGTATTTTAGTAGCCCTGATTGGACACCGTTCGGACGCAAATTTGCGTCCGGTGTCCATACGCAATAAAAACACCTTATCATGGGACTAGTTAATTAATAAAAGACAACAAGGTTCTCCGCTTTTATAGTGATAGTTGTCCCAGAAAGGGGATTAGAAGATAGAGCAAGAACCTTGAAGATTGAAAGTGAACACAAGTACAGAGAGCTATTACTTTTTTTAGCTGATTTTCTTGAAAACTTAGGCACATAGAATGCATTGCTTATATGCCACCCAAAATCCAATAAATTATTAATCACTGAAGATCATAATAGAAAAAAAAAATCATTCATTTCATTTTGCGATTTTATAATTTATGAAAATTTTATGAGTTATATAAATTTTAAAATAAAGTTATTAATTCAAAAATACTTTTTTATGGAAAATTTTATAAGGTAATCGTTCATGCTTATTTTCTTGTATAAACAAGATTTAAGCAGCTCTTTCATTTATTTATATGACTTTTATCACATATACAATGCTCATTAGTTTGCATGGCACAAGTTAAGGATTAAAAGTTGAGAGAAAAAAAATTATTATAAATATTTTAAATTACTTGTTTGAATTATAAAAGCTCACAGAAACAATTTTTCTAAATATTATGAGTTAGTTTAATTTTAAATTATAAAATTCATTTCCTGATTTGGAAAATATTTGTTAGTGTTGAGAAATTAGGGTGAAGAAAAACAAGAATTGACATAAATCCAGAAGAACACGCAGAGATTTAACGAGGATCGGCAAAGATGCGTACCTCCTCAGGAGTAGAGCGGCGGCTTTCTTTTCAATCTCAGAAAATAGTACATAATAGAATACTAGACCCCTTAGGGTTACAATAAAACTTATATATAGCGCTAGAGTACAATATGTAATTACAAAATTACCCATGTATCGTACCGTGGGGCGTTGCCCTCGCACCCCCAACCCACATTACGAAACTCCCCCGATTGGACAGGTTCTTTCGCTCACTCTGCTTCATTCCAGCATCTGTCCCTTATATGGTATATGAGTCATACCTAACAAATCTCCACATTGGCGAATATCCAACCTCTTAAGAGAAATACATCATGGAGTTCCTTACAGACTGAAGTGGTTCGGGTCACCATGCTTCTCTAGCAACTGCTAACATTCAACAAGTCTAAGAAAAGCAAGAGCTTATTGATAGTAACTGGATTGGTCAACATATCAGCTGCATTTTCATTAATCTGAACCTTTTGCAATTGTATCTAACCAGAAGCAATCAATTCTCTGATCTTGTGATACATGACATCAATATGCTTGTTTCTCGCATTGTACACCTAGTTCTTAGCTAGATAAATTGCATTTTGACTGTCACAATGCAATTGAACTCTACCTTGCTCAACACCCAATTCATTTACTAGCTCAGCAAGCCATAAGACTTCTTTTGCAGCTTCATTTACTGTCATGTACTCAGCTTCAGTTGTAGATAATGTCATAATAGAATGAATTGTTGATTTCCAACTTATAGCCCCTCCACCAAGAGTAAACACATACCTAGTTGTAGACCTTCTGTCATCCAAATCACCTGCATAGTCTGAATCAACGTACCCCACAATTGAAGGATCATCTTGTTAATTGCCAAAAATAATTCAATGTCCTACAGTACCCTTCAGACACCTAAAAATCTACTTAACTGCTTCCTAGTGTCGCCTTCAAAGTTTAGACATGTATTTGCAGAATTGACTAACAACATGAGCCAAATCAGGATGAGTACATACCATTGCATACGTCAAGCAGCCAACTACACTAGCATTTGGAACATTTACCATGTCTTCGCTTTTTCGTATTTGTCTTAGGACACTGTTCTGAAGAAAGCTTAAAATGATTTTCCAATGGAGTGCTTACAAGCTTTTCTTTGTTCATCTCAAATATGTCCAACACTTTATCAACATAGCCTCATTGAGATAAACATAATCATCTTGAGCCTCTATCTCGATGAATCTCGATTTCAAAAATCTTCTTCGTAGGACCCAAGTCTTTCATGTCAAATTCCTGGCTCAATAAAACTTTCAAACTACAGACGTCATTCATACTTTATTTTGCTTTGATTAATAAAATATGAAATGTACTATTTCAAAGCATGTATGGTAACTAATTCACTTTTCTCCACTGATTTGGAAAATAGAAGCCCTAGGGTTAACTTTTGTTAATGTGACTTATTTGAAATTTCTTGTGGTATTGGGTTAACCTTTTATGTTTCAGTTACACTCAACTTGGCTAGTTATTTTGTTGAAATTTATTGTGAACTTTGAATTTTGGAAGAAACAATAGTGGAACAACTAAGTTGCAATACATTAACTTAGGATAATAGTAATATTCCTTATAGGGTAGTACAATCATGAATGAAAATACAAGATCCTAGAAAATTTTATATAATATAGAGATAAACATTGATTCAAATTTCCAAACTTTCTTTGGCTAATGTGAGGGGGTAAGAAGGAAATTTGCTCCTGATCATCACCTTAAAATTTTTCACATAGTTAACCTTAGGTTTCTAGAATCCAAATCAAGGGATAAATATTTATTTGATAGAACTTCTCACCTAAATTTTTTAGAATCTCGATTTTGCAAAATTAGGTTTAAAAAATTTCAAAAATTCATGAAAACTCAAACATTTCATGCTAGATGTACATTCAGTGAACTGGAACTTTTACTTATTTGGGAAGTTAACTCGTTCTTCATTAGATACATAGATTCGAACTTATATACTACTTGATCAATTAATATTCTTGCGTGGATTGCTAAAGCTTCATAATATTTTGGTGAATCGAGTTTTTTGCATCGTTGTCGGGGAACGATGATAACTTTTTAATATAGGAGAATTTTAGTTCAACAGTTGGAGTATAGACTTGAAAGTTGTTATTTCATATTTTTATCATATTTATTTGTTTTTTTTGTGTTAGAAATTAAAAAAGAATCTTTATTCATGTTTTTTTTGTTATATTATTTTAATAGTATTCCAATTTCACTACATTTTTTAGATTGTAAATTTGTTTGTTGAGATTCCTTTGCGATTTAAATAGGTATTACTGGTTAACTATTCATTTTGATTACATAGTTTATTGTGATTTACTTAATTTGTTAGTTTAGGGCCCTAATTAGTCCTATATGTGTATGTGTAAGACTAGATCATTAGAATTAGTGTCGTACAACTGTCAACTTAAAAGAACAGCTAAGAAAATTAGAAAACATAAAAGACATCAAATGAAAATAGGAGAAATGACAAAATTACCTCAAGAAGGGAATAAAACACCCATGCCCAATTTCATGCCTAGATCACTTAGGGTGTATGTCGACCCAATGGTAGAGAAAATTCAATTGAGTATCAAGAATCCAACCATAGAAGCCACCGCTTTTGAATGGTGTAAAACAACTAATTTGGAGGATCACTTACAGAAGATCTTAACCTTTACTTAGCTAGTTTCCTAGAATTTTGTGCCACTTTCAAGTATAACAGTGTCTTTAACTATGTTGTTAGGCTAAAGATATTCCCTTTCTTACTTAGAGAGAAAGTAAAGAAGTGGCTAAATCCTTACCACCATAATCAAATTACTAACTAGAATGACCTAGCCCAAAAATTCACAATCAAATATTTTCCTCCATAAAAAATGACAAAACTTGGGAATGCCATCATCTATGAATCTTGAGAAATATTTAAGAAATTACCAAGTGCTCACACCATGCCCTACATGACTAAATGTAATTTAGACACTTTATAATGGCTTCATTAAGTAAGCGAGTCTAATGCAAAACACCTTTTGTTTGATCGTGTTCAGCTTGTTTTAGATTGAGATAAGGAAAATATATATATTTATATCTAAATTCAAATAATTATAGCTCATGTAGTCTTTCGGTTCTGTGTTTTTTATTGTATAAAAATTATGCAGGTTTGAATCTAATTAATTTAAATGAATCAATTTTGAATTTTTCACAACTCGAGCAAGAATATGTTAATTGAGTAAAACATGAACAAATTGTTCACAAATAACTTTGAACAAGAGCCAATTTCAAATAAAATTAATTTCGAACGAATCGAACAAAGGCCAAATCTGAACTCACTCAAGCTCGATCATTTACCACCCTAAACTATAAGGCGAGAAAATGTCCAAGAAACTTTGAAAGGGCATACACTTTTTAAGCATTGCGTGCATTCAAATACCCAATATATCTTTATTTGTTCAAAGTTCGTGTCAGAGTTCTTACATTATCACAGAGTAATAGTGAAGCAGCTTTAGCCCGATTCATCTAAGATTTGCATGATTGCAAAGAATATAAATATGTATTCATAAATAGACATCATGTTTCTAATAATTATGCCTGGAACATAAATGTATCTTATCTATAAAAACATTAATATTTACAAAACCACCGTTACCATTGTACATCCACCTAGGCTGCTTTAAGACCAAAACCTCGTTCCATTCGAATCAAGTTCAAAGCTAGTCCGCTTGCCAGTAGAATTTATCGCATTAAACAAGCCAGTATAAATCTGACACATATACGACAAATTTGTTCTTGCAATTAAGTCATCCGATTAGGTGAACCCAAATTCAGGGTCCACTCAGAGACGTCACCCTAAGCATCGGCCAACTAGGCGANGTGAACCCAAATTCAGGACCCACTCAGAGACGTCACCCTAAGCATCGGCCAACTGGGCGAAGGCATCCCAACAGCATATCACAACTTCTTCCAGAGTTCAACCTGCCTCCATGAAGTTGAGCAAGCCTGTGAAGGCGCCTTCACGGCAATTTAAGATTTATGAGGCTTTACCGTATTTGTAGAACATANGTGAACCCAAATTCAGGACCCACTCAGAGACGTCACCCTAAGCATCGGCCAACTGGGCGAAGGCATCCCAACGGCATCTCACAACTTCTTCCAGAGTTCAACCTGCCTCCATGAAGTTGAGCAAGCCTGTGAAGCCACCTTCACGGCAATTTAAGATTTATGAGGCTTTACCGTATTTGTAGAACATGTATATATATGTATCCAACAACTACAGACTACTAAGGCCTTTTTACCATGAAATTTATGTAATTTTATTTTTATAACTTAAATATAATATTTCATGTAAACAATCTAACCTCTGTCTACAAATAGGAAAATAAGCCACACATAGGGGCTGTTTGGCTGCAAGTAGGATTTAATAAATCTTGGAAATCGGGATTTTATTAGATTTTGAGGTGGCTAAATCCTGAAACCTGTTTGGTATGTTAGCAGNACCTCTGCCTACAAATAGGAAAATAAGCCACACATAGGGGCTGTTTGGCTGCAATTAGGATTTAATAAATCTTGGAAAACAGGATTTTATCATATTCTGAGGTGGCTAAATCCTGAAACCTGTTTGGTATGTTGGCAGGTAAATTCTAATAAATCTTGACAAATTGTTTGACGGCTTTAATAAGATTTAGCAGGATTTAGTGTAAGAATACAATTTAAATAAAATCCATGATTTAGCAATCATGAGGCATAAAAAAAATATTAAATTTGGCANATGTTAGCAGGTAATTCCTGATAAATCTTGAGAAACTGTTTGACGGCTTTAATAGGATTTAGCAGGATTTAGCGTAAGAATATAATTTAAATAAAATCCATGGTTTAGCAATCATGAGACATACAAAAAAAAAAAAAAATTTGGCTATGTATGTAATTGCCCCTTCAAAGAATTAGCAGCTATTAAATTCATGTTCGGTACTTAAAAATGTAAAAGATGATTCAAGAATAGAACTTTCTTATTAGAAGA
This sequence comes from Phalaenopsis hybrid cultivar, assembly GCA_002079205.1. NCBI lineage: Eukaryota > Viridiplantae > Streptophyta > Magnoliopsida > Asparagales > Orchidaceae > Phalaenopsis > Phalaenopsis hybrid cultivar. The sequence continues at coordinate 76,272 of JXCR01118737.1, read as the reverse complement.
TAGATCAAATGCAATTGCACAGCAAAATTCACTAGTAGTACAAGGAATATTAAAATGGGACTACCAAACAGTCATGTTGGCATAAAGAAAAAATCTTTAAAACATTGATTATGTCCATAAATACCCAGATTCTTCAAAATACATAAAAAGATCTCTTTATTTACAAATTCCTAGTAAAATTTGAATGTTGACGAGACAATGGCATTTAAACTCAAACTCCATCTCTCTAAAGAGAAAATTGGGAATTTAAAGCACAGCTTGGGTGTGATCAACCCGTCCTCTTAACAAATTTTTAACTACTTCAACCGGAAACAAAACATGAGGAAAAAATGTATTATTAGCTAAATTCCATTAGTAGGATCTACATGAAGCCCCAAGGAAGGAAGCATGAGTGCCACAGTTATAGGATTCGTGATTAATTCATTGAATAACTCTAACAAACTTGCAAACCTGTAGACATGCATCTAAATTGGAGTAACATGAAGAATGCGGGAGTGCCACTTCATCAACCAAAATGCATACAAAGATGAAGCCCATCAACTCATGAACTCAAAAGTAAAATGATCCATGCACCTAATCAATAGTTCTAGAGAAATATTGAGTAATGCCATGTTGCAAAGTCACAAAAGTGAGAATCATCTCTCTCTAGAAAATATAAGCAAAAAAATATCCAACAGGGATTTTATATATAAGATCCAACAACATACTTCCAAAATAAAGGAAAAAAACTAAAGTGCCTTCAAAACTTCAACAAAGCCAATTTCAAGAGATCGGTGCTTACAAATGAATAGACATTCTTGGATTTGTACGTAGATCACCATTTTAAACAAATTTAGAAATTGTCGACAAACAATAAACTCTCCACAATCTTGGATAACATAATTGTATGAGGAGATAAAAAAATTATAGTATCTTAATTGCATAAAGAGCGATAAAAAACGAATTATTAAAATGTAGCAAATCCGCAACAATGAAGATAGCCACGATATTATTCTTCAACGAAACAAAATAGTAGACTATTTCAACTCCATACAATATAGGGTACGATCATCCTTATAGAGCATATCAATGTCATCATCCCATTACCTGTGAAGAATAAAAGATGAAATTGAGAATGTGTAAATATTTTAGTTATAGGAGAAATAAATATATTTTACTTATTATTGAGTCTTACATGTGCTTCACAAATGTTGCTAGCAACTCCATGTCTTACAGCTTCCCATTGAAGTTTTTCACCAACTGTTGAATGAAAATCAGGATTTTCATCATTGCTTTCCACCTCATTGTATTGAGGATAATGTTTCATCTCAGTTTGTGATATATTAAAATACAAATCATGTCCATGGTGGCGAACAATAAAATCGTGCAATTCTACACATGCAATCACAATATCAATCTGAATTGGTACAGGAACTTCCGTATATGTGTTAACACTTGAAAACCTTTCTTTCTAAATCTCAAAAGTTCTCTCAACAACATTTCGTAATTGACCACGTCAATGATCATCCAACTCTTGTTAGACTAAATATCTTCTAGAGGCACTACCACGTTATTCACTCAAGTGATATCGGTATCCAGTAAAGGGCACCAAAAGTTTATTTGTATTTACATATCCAGAAATTATCAAATAAAATTTATCTTGTTGTACTCTGAAGTCTCCCTCCTCCACTGCCCAACACAAACCCATCATATCTACTGCAGAGCCCTCCCAACCAGAACCAACAAACAAAATTTTTTTATCAAAGGAGACGGCATCCATTACGTTTTGAGAAGTGAAACCTTTCTTATTTCAATACTTATTATGTAAAGCTCTGTTAATAGCTGTCGGAATATGTGTGTCACCTATAAAACTTATGGCATTTTTAAGAAACAGAAAATATTATGTGTTATTCCATATAAAAGGATAACATTCTACATCGACAGGTGCAAACCTAATAAACTCTTCTACTAATGATGTTATAGCATTTAATACATTATTAAATGTCCGTTGACTGTTTCTAGAGAGTGCTGAAATAATTCACATTGTTGTCTATAAATATGCGCATGCACAACTCTCCTTAGAAAGATCCCAAGTTATCAGCTGCAAGCATATTTTTTGTGTCACTTAATAGTCTTCAACTAACCAGTAAGTCTCTGAGCTACATAAACGCTTCTGAAGAAAGTTGAAAACAATTATAAGATCTCACAGAAAGTCTCGCGAGAACATCTGCGACATACTGACGGCTCGTATACGATCTGTCAAATATTGGACGAAGAACGTAATTGTTCTCACGTGATGAGTCATTTCCTCCCATCTATGATGGTATCAACTCATTTATGGCAGCATAAATTTCTACGTGCTCCTCAACCATGTTGCATATTGCATCAAGAATAATTCTTCTTAAATGATTAGCCATTACTATATTTTTAAAAACAAAGTGTAATATAAATAAGTTAGACAGATGTAAGACAATTATAAATAATGAATTGAAAAATGCAATAATGCATCCTTGTGACATAGTTTATCCTGCTGCTAATGAAAGTTTATTAGAGAAAGTAGAATACATGAAGAAAAAATGAAAAATCCCAAACATGAAAGAACTCTATGAAGCAAGAAAAACAACTATAACATAACTCCAAACTAAATAAATAACATAAGAAATAAAAGATAATAATTCAAATGACATTGTAAGAAATTAATTTATACTACAACCAAGTTTGACATGCAAAAATGTTAGTGACAACTGAGCACATACTCGATCCACAAGCGTAAAAAAGCTCCATCTCAAGTCATTAATATTACTTTATTTTCCAATTTTTCCATCAATGCCTCTTGCACAGCAATAATAGCTTCCGTTGATATATTCTCAAAACTTCCAAGCTTGTCAAGCATTCATACATCGTGTATGGGCAATGATGATCTAATGCCTCCTTCCTTTTTGAAACATTTGCACATCGCTTCTCTAATAAACTTTTTCATCATTGACTTGTTAGGGCCTTTTTAACTTTTTCGTGACATGATCTCCGCATTCGCTCCAGAACGTATTTCTCTGCTCTTTGGTGGCAATGTTTGTTCCATTTATAGTTCAACACTAATTTCCATAGCTGAAAGTGTCACATTTGCTCCTACATCAATCATAAAAGTTAGACTAGTGTGGATAATAATTCAATAACAACTTCCTTTGCAGTTTCCTCCTGAACCACAAAATATTTAGCAGTGGGCTTACATGGACCTCGAGCAACAGTACCAACTACAATGTTTTCTGCACAGATCTTTTCAAATATGTCGTACTGAGGGAAAGGGTAGCGACACAATTTAGCCATTTTGAGATTTTCCTACAATGAAAGTTGTAATTAATTTTATCGAACTTTAAATAATTATTTAAGAAAATATTTGACGCAAAAATACGCATTAAAATGATCTCATTTCATATTCCATCAGTCGTGATTGCGACATGCAACTCAACACCCTAACCCCAACAACTACGACTTAATAGTTAATAATACACTCGAAATTTGGCCTTCATGTTCTTAAAACGTGTTATCACCATTGCTTCTAATTTGTTCCAAGACATCGGTTCATAGGATTAGCTATGCCACTCCAATATTCTTTCTTCAATATCTCATCTATCATATTTCAAAAAAGATATTGTTCAAGCAATAGCCTAACTAGGACAGAGTTGTGTTCCTCAAACCATTTTAAAACACTGGTCGAAGCATCATTAGAGAATCTGGACGCACATAAGTTATTCTGTTACCCAGAATATATATGTCTATTGGAACCCAATTGAGAAGAGTGCTTATGAGCATGTATATGTCATTTAAAAAATTTGAACAAAACTATACCCAGGAGGTGATACACCAAAAATATATGCATTTTTAGACTCATAATTTATACTATTTTTTTGTGATATTGCATTTTAATGGAAGATATTTTATATATTTTCTTGCAGGTTGTTGATTTTGAGGACTTGGAGCAAAAAAAAAGCAAAAAAAGATTGAATTTGGAGCAAAAATGGAAAAGTTAAGAATTTGTTCAGCGTCGACGGTGACGTTTAACCTATGGCACTGGATGGGCGCCGACGGCGCCAGTGTCGATGCAGACCTGTTTCTAGATACTTCGATGAATTTGAACGTTTTTAAAGAGCTTTTGGATGCACCTATTGGAGAACCGACCTAGGCTCTATTTAAGGCCGAAATTTAATAAAAAACCCCCTCCCTTCACCATTTCAATTTCTTCCACTCATTTCAATTATCCTCTTCACACACCTACATTCCATGTCATTTCACACTATTAGTGAGTTACTATTTTTATAGTTTTGAGTTTTTGTGGTAAGTTTAAGTGTGAATTCTTCTCTAAGAAGTGTTGAAGAGGAAAAGAAGTGAAAGATTTCTTCTTCCTATATTTCCTAAGAGAGGCTACAAAGGATCTGTTTTGAGAAAGAGTTTCAGATAAATGTTATTTGTTTATTATTATTGTATGAACTCTCTTTTATATATAAAATTTGTGTTTTGTTATATCTTTCTCATGAAGTCTGAGTAGATTTCTTTATCTTTTCCCTACTCTGAGATATGGTGAAATGAAGAGATAATGTGGATATGTCAATGTTAAAATTTAAAATGAATTGTGATGGTTTTTTCAACTCCGCTCTTAATTTACTTTTCGATCTGGCCAATTGAATTGTTAAAATAAGTTGTGAAATATATGATCCGGGAAATTGAGTATGAGTTCTACAACAGAGTGAGAATCACATTTAAGTCCAAGAAGGAGTATTTCGTTCATGGAATTAAGTGCAAATAATTAGGAAATATACTTTATTGCGTGTAGAATTGAAAATTTCTAGGGTGACAGACTAAAAATTCTCAATTCGATCTTAGTGTTTAAAAACTAAAGCAAGCGTTAGCCTTCAGAGGAAGTGAAGTGGGAGCTCTAGAGTGGGAGCCAGTATTCTCTTAGCCTAGCCACGGATTTAGGGACTAAACCTAAGATTAACCAATGATTTTCTATAACACTGAATCAGGGTAGAAAATTAAAATTGCTCATATTTGACACAATACATATTTAAACATTTTACCTCATCTCATTTCACCAAAAACTCATTGTAGTGGGAAAGATGTTTTTTCATATGAGAAAACTTAATCACATAAACATAGTTTAGTAGTTATTAATTTTAAAACCTGCTTTTAAATTCTGCTAGTAGTAAATAATTTAGCTTTGATAATATCTTAAACTTTCAAAATTAGTGACAGTAATTTCGTTTGATTTTTATAAATTTCCTAATTAATTTATCATTTCAAATTTAAACCTTTCTCGTGGGATCGATATTTGAGACTTAAACAAAAAGTCTTATATTATTTCATAACGATATGTATACTTGCGTAGAATCCCAACTTTAAGTGCTTAATGTTATTATTCATAAAATACCACATCAAGTTTTTGACCTTATTGCAAAGCGGAGTCAACTTCATAAACTTTACACAACTATATTTTTCGGGATCAAGTTTTTTGAGCCGTTGTCGGGGAAGGTAACGGCAAATTAAATAAATTTGGTAAATTAGGAAATTTAGAGATAAAAATATACAAAATACAAAATATCAAAAAAAATATAAAATCCAAAAATATATAACTGTATATTTAAGAGTATTTTTAAGAAAATTTTCTTTGCTTATTATATTTATTTATGTGAAAAATTGGATCTGAAGGTTTAGTAGCTTACGATTCAGAATTAGAACGTACTATTTGAAAATTTTGAAAACAATAAAAAGAAATTAAAATTTTGAACAAAATGACGAATAACTTAGATAATCAAATAAATGAAAAATCGATAAAGACTTTCATTTTGTTTGATTATCTAATAGCAGATGAACTTTACTTAACTATTCAAAATCCTAATGTTGCTGCTAATTCATTTGAGCTTAAACCTGTTATTATCCAAATAGTACAAAATAATCAATTTGGAGGAACACCTATTGAAGATCTTAACTTAAATCTTGCTAGTTTTTTTGAGATTTGTGCTACTTTTAAATATGACGGAGTGTCTAATGATCTTGTTAGGCTTAGACTTTTTCTTTTTTTATTAAGGGATAAAGCCAAAGCTTGATTAAACTCATCAGCACCCTGGATGGAAAAATCAGCTTAATTTTAAAAATCAAGCTTTGGCTTTATTAAGGGATAAAGCCAAAGCTTGATTTTTAACAATCTTTATTTTAACTATTACACTCCTGGATTGAAAAATCACCCTAATTTTAATTGAAATAATTATAACAATTCAATGAACCCCTCAAGAAATTTAAATAATCAAGAAAATCCTAATTATCGACCTTATTATCCTCCTGGATTTAACTCTAACTCTAACCCACAAGTTAAGGAAAAGAAGTTAACGATGGAAGAGGTAATTTTGAATATGAGAAATCAAATACAAAATCAAGGGGCTGTTATTAGAAATATTGAAAATCAATTAAAACATATTGTTATTGCACATAGTAGCAGACCTTCAGGAAATCTTCCGAGTATCGTAGAAGTTAATCCTAAAGATCAAATTAAAGAACAAATTAAAGCAATTCAATTACGAAGTAGAAAAGAAGTTGAAACAAGAATCCAAAGAGAAACAGAAGAAGATGAAGAGAAGAAAGAGATGGAAAATAATCATAATGAAAATGAACAAACACAAGTTCTATTGGAAAAACCAATACATCTGTTTCCTCAACAACTAAAACAGAAGAATAAAAAAAAATAATTTACAAAATTTTTGGAAATCCTTCAAAAGTTAAAGATAAATATTTCTTTCATTGAGGCTTTGGAACAAATGTAAAGTTATGTGAAATTTATGAAAGATATACTAAACAAGAAAAGGAAATTTGCAGATAATGAGACTGTTGCACTTAGTGAAGAATGTAGCGCTATTATCCAGAAAAAACTTCCTAAAAAGTTAAAAGATCCTGGTAGTTTTACTATATCTTGTGCAATTGGTGAAAAATTTTATGGAAAAGCCTTATATGATTTAGGAGCAAGTATCAATCTTATGCTTCTATCAATTTTTAAACGTTTGGATTTAGAAGAGATTTCCCATACTACTGTAGCTCTTCAGTTAGTTGATCGAGCAATCACTTATCATAAAAGAGTTATAGAAGATGTATTAGTAAAAGTGGATAAATTTATTTTCGCTATAGACTTTATAATATTAGATATGGAGGAAGATAAGGAAATTCCTATAATTTTGGGGAGATCACTTCTTACAACAGGGAGAGTTGTGATAGATGTGTAAAAAAGAGAATTAATAATGAGATTTAATGATCAAGGAGTAAAATTTAATATTGCAAAAGCTATAAAATATCTTGTAATTGAAAAAGACGATGAATGTTTTAGGATGGAAGTTACCGATTATCTAAGTATTCAACAATTTAAGAAAGAGTTTAAAGATAAAATTAAAAAAAAAGAATTTAATGTAAATGGGAATGAAATAAAAGAAAATAATTTAGATTATATTCAGGAAAAATTTGAAACTTTAGATCTATTGAAAAATGATAATAAAAATCTTATTCCTTCAAGTATTAAACCACTTGAACTTGAATTGAAAGTATTACCTGCCCATTTAAAATATGTGTTTTTAGGAGATTCATCTACATTGTCTGTTATTGTATCTTCTGAGTTAACTGAAATTCAAGAACAAAAAGTAATAGAAATGTTAAAAAGATATAAAAAGACTTTTGGATGAACTTTAGCAGATATTAAAGGAATTAGTCCTTCAATTCGTATGCACAGAATTTTATTAGATGAACAATACGAATCTAAAGCTAATCCTCATAGGAGATTAAACCCCATAATGAAAGAAGTTGTTAAAAAAGAAATTTTAAAATGATTAGATGTTAGAATTATATATTCTATTTCAGACAATGCTTGAGTAAACCCAATTCACTATTATCCAAAGAAAAGAGGAGTAACCGTTGAAGTAAATGAGAAAAATGAATTAATTCCAATAAGGCAAGTTACTGGTTGGCGAATTTATATAGATTATAGAAAATTAAACTTGGCCATCAGGAAAAATCACTTTTCTTTACCCTTTCTAGATCAAATGTTGGATAAATTAACTGGAAATAAATATTATTATTTTTTAGATGGAAATACCGATTATCATCAAATTCCAATTATTCCTCAGGATCAAGACAAGACAACATTTACAAGTTCTTATAAGACATTTGTTTTCATAGAATGTCTTTTGAACTATGCAATGCACTTGCAACATTTCAAAGATGTATGATGTCAATATTTAATAATTTCAATGAGCATGAAATGAAAGTATTTATGGATGATTTTTCTGTGTTCGGGACTTCATTTGAATTATTCTTAAATAATTTAGAAAAAGTTCTAGAATTATGTTAAAAAATCAACCTAGTACTAAATTGGGAAAAATGTCAATTTATGGTTGCAGGAGGAATGTTCTTGAGCATAAATTTTTTGAAAATGACATGGAAGTATATCCTGCAAAAATTCAAGTTATTGAAAAATTACTACCACCAACTATGGTCAAAGGGGTAAGAAGTTTTTTGGGACATGCTGGTTTCTACAGACATTATATAAAGAATTTTTCAAAAATAACTAAGTCATTATGCCAACTTTTAGAAAAAGATACGAAATTTGATTTTAATGAGAAATGCATAAAAACATTTGAATTATTAAAAAAAAAATTAATCACTGCACTTATAATAGTATCAACTATTGGGAAAAACCATTCAAAATAATTTGTGATGCTAGTGATTATGCTATTAGAGTTGTGTTAGGACAAAGACACAACAAGATTTTAAAGTAATATATTATGCTAGTAAAACTCTGAATGATGCTCAAATTAACTACACTACTACTAAAAGAGAGTTATTAGTTATTGTCTATATCTTTAATAAATTTAGACCTTACTCAATTGGAACTAAATGTATAATGCATACAAATCATTCTGCTATTAAATATTTAATACAAAAGAAGGATGCAAAATTAAACTTAATTAGATTGATACTTCTATTACAAGAGTTCGATTTTTCTGTAGTTGATAGAAAGAGAAATGATAATCAAATAGCAAATTATTTGTCTAGATTAGAAAAAGAAATATTAACTAATTTTGCAAATAAAATTTTAGAAAATTTTCCTGATGAACAATTATATAGTATTGATGAAATAGATACCCGTGACATGTCGATATAGTAAATTATATTGAAAGTGATATTCTGCCACCATATATTAAGCATCAACAATTAAAAAAATTTATATATGATTCAAATTCTATTTTTTGGATGACTCACATTTATATAAACAATATAAAGATCTAATTATTAGAAGATGCGTGTCTTATAAAGAAATTCAATAAATATTTGAAAAATGTCATGATTCTGAATTTGAAGAATATTTTGGAACAAATATAACTGCTTATAAAATTTTGCAAGTTGGATTTTATTGGCCTACTCTTTTTAGAGATGTTAACGAATATATTAAAATATGCGATCAAAGTCAACAAGTAGGAAATATTTCTAGAAAAAACGAAATGTCTCTAAATTACACATTGGAAGTTGAAATTTTTTATATATAGGGATTAAATTTTATGGGACCATTTATGTCTTCATTTGGAAACTTATATATATTACTTATTGTTGATTATATATTCAAATGGATTAAAGTTGGTATTGTACCTAAATGTGATGCTCAAAGTGTTTCTAAATTTTTAAATAAAAATATTTTTACAAGATATGTAATGCCCAAAGTAATTATTACTAATAGAGGATCCCATTTTAGAAATAAGAGAATCAAGAAACTGATAAGGAAATATGATATTATGCATAGATTCTCTACTACTTAACATCCTCAGACTAGCGATCTAGCAGAAATTTTGAATTATGAAATAAAATGAATTTTAAAAAAAGCCGTAAATCCCTATAAATTGGATTGGTCTGCTCGATTGGATACTGCATTATGGGCATACAAAACTGCTATAAGACTCCCATAGGAACCCATACAGACTTATTTTTGGAAAAAACATGACACTTACCAATAGAATTGGAGCATAAAACATTTTGGGCTATTAAAAAAATTAATTTCAATCTAAAAGATGCTGGTGAGAAAAAATTAATGGAACTTAATGAACTTGAGGAGATTAGAAATGAAACATATGATAATGCAAAAATCTATAAGGAAAAAATAAAAATATAGCATTATCGGAAGATTATTAATAAGAAGTTTGAACTTGTATAAGAAGTTCTATTATATAATACAAGATTGAGATTATTTCCAGAAAAATTGAAATTCAGATACTTAGGATCATTTAATATGATTAAAGTCTATCATTATGGATCTGTTGTTATTAAAGATTATAAAAATGGAAAGATATTTAAAGTTAATGGACATCGATTGAAACATTATTATGAAGGACACATACCACAATTTGAACAAGTTCTAATATTAAGTCAACCCAACTAAACCAATGGTATATCGGGCTGACGACGCTAAGCCAAGCGCTTTGTGGGAGGCAACCTATATATATATATATATATA
>JXCR01118737.1:43030-65629 GCA_002079205.1 Phalaenopsis hybrid cultivar | reverse complement strand
ATATATATATATATTACTATTTTGTTAATAAGAGTGTTTATGTATTAGGAAATAATAGTATTTTTAAAGTCCTACATAATTTTATATATCATAAATTAAGATAAATATTGGTACTAGAGGAAAATTTGGATCAAATTGACCAAAAAAAATTCATACGCGAATTTGGCCTTTGGCACCGACGACGCCCGACTAAAGGACCATGGCACCGACATCACCATCGGGAGTGCTGACGGCGTCCCAAGTATTTTTCACTTGCTGAACGGTTATGGGGGACTTTGGGGGGATTTCGCTCCATAATAATCGCCAATAGGTGTTTTTAAAGTCCCGAAAACTGACTTTGACGTCTAGAAACTTCCTAATTTCGAATTTCATTACTTCCAATTCCATAAATACTTCAATGTATTGAGTTTTTAATAGAAGAAAGCTTATCAGTTTTGACGCGCAGAGATTATACAACAAATTCATCACGAAGAAGAGACTTATCAATGAAAGAGGCTTTGCCAAGTTCACAGATCGAGAAAATCATTATACAGAGGCGTTGGGAAGTTCTGTGCTACACTACCGCTGCAGTTGTAGTACTCTTAGTAAAAGAGTTTTATGCCAACCTACATGGAATTACCCAAATAGTTGTCTTCGTTCGAGGTAAGGCTGTATCATTTACTCCGACAAGGATTAATAATTTGTATATGATAGAAAACGTTTCAATCTGTCATTATACAAACTTTATCCCGATAAAAGATATGATGCAATAAGTATATAATTTTCTGATGGATGAACATGATAACTGGGAAATAAGAGATGAGGGATACGTTAGTTTCTCTGCGTCGCTGCTTAACCCAATTTCAAAATAATGACATTTCTTCATATCTGCAAAACTACTACCTACCATGAAGATTAGTAGAGTTACAAAAGAAATTGTCATTCTAAACTATTGCATTCAAATGGAAAAACACATTGACGCAGGGTCAATTATTTTCAAATATGTTATGGTTATTATCATGAATAGACCAATATATGAACTTTAGCATCCTTCTACAATTTTTCTACTTTGCAGCCTATCTCAAGTTCCATATGAAAGTTGAGAAAAAGTTTTACTACCTTGGGAGCCCATAATTCCTATTGATGGAAATTATATAGGGAATGGAAATAAAACATTAAATTGTATTTTGGATCATTCATCACATGCTTCAACACTATTTATGCCCAGCTGTTGGAAAATCAATATCTTTTGAGAAGAGAATGAAGAAAATAGAAAGAGAACTACACAGTATTACGAATGCAATAGAAAATCTTAACTACCTTTTTGATCACCTAGGTTGGAGAATGAAGGAGAACTTTGATCATACAGAAAGAGTTGAAGCAGGATTGGTACAGATGTTCAAGAAAAATGGATGCATCGATGAAAATTCGACTAATCAGTTCCCGTACCGACCCTTCTACAATTTATATGTTCATTACCAGTCTATGGGATATATTAGAGGAGGAGAAAACACTGAATAAGAGTCCGATTAATTGAAAAAGTTACTCTCTACTATTTTAAAATACTTATGTTTTAATATAATTGTGTGGATTTGATTTAATTTGTTTTAGAACTTTGATTATGTGTATAGTTTTGTGTCAGCGTTCTAGTGTTGTGGCTTGATTTTGACGTTGAATTATAACTTAGTTTGCTTTGAAGATGTGGAAATGTGATTAGAAAAATATATTTGTAAAAATTGTATTTTCATATATAAAAGTTAGTTTGGTGTTGTTTGTGAAAATGTTTGTTTGTGAATTATTTTTAGATAAAAATATGTGTTAAAAAAGACTAAATAAACTTTGGATTAAATTGAGGAAAAAATTAAAAATTGAAAAAATCAAATAAGTGAATTTTTGGCGACTGGTGCCGACGACGTCGGATGGGCGCCACAGGACCCTCGACCCGAACCGACCCTAACACCTTTAAATTTTGGGATTTGCACAGTGAAACACCATTTTTACCCCTTGAGTCACCTTCAACCTCCGATTTTTGCACCTAGGGCTTGCTATTGATCGGATTTGAGACGACTTTAGTGCAAACAATGTTTGTATTTCATCTTCTCTAGGTAAAGGCTATACTTTAAACTCAAAATTTTTTATTTTCACTAAGGATTTATCTTACATTGCTGAGATTCGAAATTTTGAGATTTTTTTTAGAAGATTTTGAGAAAATCCTTTGGTGAATAACTGTTACTTAGTAGATTTAAGTTTAAAATGTTTCACATTATGATTTTTGGAATTTTTGGGACTTTATTTGGATTTTATCAAATTTTTGTGGATTTACCATGACACATAGAAAGAGCAAAGGAAAGAGAAAAGTAGATTTTGATGATCAAAAGTTTATCAATTACAAGATGAACATTTTCTTCAACAGTCACAACTAAAAAATTGATTCTGTATCAAGGATTTAAAAATTCAGGAGGAGAAGTCAAAAGATTAATCAATGCTCGATAGTGGGAGAATTTCTGCTACTTTACTACCGAGGCGATTATTGTTTTAGTGATGGAGTTCTATGCCAATTTCAAGGAGACTTCTGAAGACTTTGTATTTGTTTGTGGGAAAATGGAGTTACTACAAAGAAGATTAAAAAATTTTATCAGTTGGAAGATGTGTATGGCTGTCAGTACAAATTATTTTCTACTACAAATGAGGCCTTAGATGAGGTTATTTCTTTTCCTACTGATAGAAGAGAAACTTGGAAGATGAAGAATGGAGTTAAGGTAAATTTTCCTCTTTCTATGTTAAATGTAGTATCTAAGGTCTGACACTATTTTATTTATGGAAAAAAGATACCAACAAATCATCATAGTGAGGTTACAAGGGATAAAGTCATCTTGACATCTGTATCCAGCACATGAAAAGAATAGATGTGGGCTCTATTATTATAGGAATACTCGATCTATTGCATTTGGAGGGACTACTGGAGGTTTAGCACACCCTAGTCTGATCTTCACACTATGCGAAAAGGCAGGAATTGATTATAGACCAGAGGAGGAGAGGATTGAACCTCCAAAACCTATTGGGTCTGCCAATATAAAGACTTCGGAATCTCATGTTAGATGGAGATCTGGAAGTAGGACCAGAGATATTCCTTCTACTTCAGGTACTTCTAGTACCCCTACTATCCAAGAACTTATGGAGCAGATGATGATTCAACAGAGGGATATTTTGAGAATGGATCATAGAATGAAAAATATGGAGGGCAGAAATGCTCACTTCGATGATTTGATAAGACAGAAGTTTGAATATGATGCTGCTTATGATGATGCAATGATCAAATTCATGAAGGGTGATCACAGTTCGGTTTCCTACTCACCCTGTTTTTACTCCATATCAACAGCAGAATTTGGATGTGGAAGAAGAAGAAGAAGAAGGCGATGATTGGTGATGCTTTAGTTAGATTTTTGTTTAGTTTACGTTTAATTGTACTTTATTTTTTATACTGTTTGGTTGTAGACTGTGGTACTTTATTTTGTTATATGTTGTGTTGTGAACTGTGGATTTGTGAGAACGTTTTTAATACTGTTGTTAGTTTTTAGTACTTTGTTGGATGTATTTTTAGTTAACTCTTTCTCAGAAAATTTTTTATATGTATTATGTTATATTTAATGTTTTAAGTCTTGTAGATATTCATATTAGCGCCTGCAATATTTCAGAGTTAAGTTTCAAATCAGAACCTTCAACAGATATGTCTTTTCTTTATGTATTAAATGTTTTCTTTAACCCTTAATTTTTTCGTTCTTCATTTAAAATCTTCTAAAAAAATAAGTTTGGGGGAAAGAAATTTTTTTTTAAGAAAAGATACTTAATTTTATTTGTCCTCAATTAATTATATTTTCAAAATATTTTAGAAATTTTTAACATGAACTTTAGTATTAGAGGGTAACTTTAGATAACTATATCTATGTTTATAAATATATAATAAACTTAAGAAAAATTATTAAATAATAAATGTTAATTTTAGAAATTAAGATTATTTTGTATGATAGAATAAGACTATGTTTTTCTATTTTTCGTAAATGAATTTGTATTTTTGAAGCATTAAAAATCTTAGAGATTCATGTAAGAAGAAAAGATTAACACTTTATGAAAAATCTTTAAAGCTAATATAAATTTATAAAGTGAAGAAATGTGAAATGTTTTTAACTTTAAAAAAGGGATAGTGAAGTTTAAAATCATTAAAGGGTATCCAAATGTAGTAATCCTCACATGAAAAGAAAAAGAAAAAAAAAGAAAAGAAAAAAAGATGTGAGGAGAAGCTTGAGGAGATGCCTAATTAGAAATTGATTCACTTGAATCAACTTAAAGAAGAAGGCTTGACTACATTTTCTAAACTTATATTTCAATATAAGACTTAAAGAAGAAGGCTTGACTACATTTTCTAAACTTATATTTCAGTATTAGCATATTTACTAATAAAGTTTCATGAAGTTTTTTTAAATATGGATATTCTGGGTGGCTTTAATATGAATAATTTGCAATTTTCCTTAAAGAATAGAAAATAAAAAATCTTACACTTGACTGCAAAATATTCCTATACCTTTAGTATCAACTAAAGTTATTTAATTTTTTTCTTAAGTGATGCTATTATATTTAATGAATTAAGATATAGAAATCTAGAAGTTAAAATCTTTACCATAAGCCATATTTTTATGTAGTAAAATAGTTACTTGAGGACAAGTAGCATTTAAGTTTGGGGGATTTTGATACACAAAAAATATATGCATTTTTAGACCCATATTTTATACTCATTTTTTGATACACCAAAAATATATGCATTTTTAGACCCATATTTTATACTTATTTTTGGTGATATTGCATAAAATATATGCATTTTTAGACCCATATTTTATACTTATTTTTTGTGATATTGCACTTTAATGGAATATATGCATTTTTAGACCCATATTTTATACTCATTTTTGGTGATATTGCACTTTAATGGAATGTATTTTCTATGTTTTATTGCAGGTTGTTGATTTTGAGAACTTAGAGCAAAAATAAAGCAAAAATGATTGAATTTGGAGCAAAAATGTTTGATAGAGACGAAGGAATTAAATAGATGGCCTATGGCGCTGACGACGCTAGTGTCAGTGCAGAGTTTGTTTCTAGAAGATTCGACAAATTTGGACGCTTTTTGAAGAGTTTTGGATGCATCTAATGGAGAACCGACCTAGGCTCTATTTAGGGCTGAAATTTGATCAGAAACCTCCCCCTCGCACCATTTCAACTTCTTCCACTCATTTCAATTTTCCTCTTCACACACTTACATTCCACGTCATTTCACGCCATTAGTGAGTTATTGTTTTTATAGTTTTGAGTTTTTATGGTGAGTTTAAGTGTGAATTCTTCTCTAAGAAGTGTTGGAGAGGACGAGAAGTGAGAGATTTCTTCTTCCTATAGTTTTTAAGAGAGACTACAAAGGATTTGTTTTGAGAAAGAGTTTCAGATAAGTGTTATTTGTTTATTATTATTGTATGAACTCTCTTTTATATATGAATTTGTGTTTTGTTATATTTTTCTCGTGAAGTCTGAGTAGATTCTTTTATCTTTCTCCTTACTGTGAGATATAATGAAATGAAAAAATAATGTGAATGTGTCAATGTTAAAATTTAAAATAAATTGTGATGGTTTTTTCAACCCTGCTCTTAATTTACTTTTCGATCTGACCAATTGAATTGTTAAAATATATTGTGAAACATATGATCTGGGAAATGGAGTATGAGTTCTACAACACAGTGAGAATCACATTTAAGTACACGATGGAGTATTTTGTTCATAGAATTAAGTACAAATAAATAGGGAAATATAATTTGTTGGGTGTAGAATTGGAGATTTCTAGAGTGACAGACTAAAAATCCTCAATTCGATCTTAGTGTTTAAAAACTAAAGCGAGAGTTAACCTTCAGGAAAAGGGAAGTAGGAGCTCTGGAGTGGGAGCTAGAATCCTCCTAGCCTAGCCACGGATTGAGGGACTAAACCTAAGATTAGCCAACGATTTTCTATAACACTGAATCAGGATAGAGAATTAAAATTGCTCCTATTTGACACAATACATATTTAAACTTTTTATCTCATCTTATTTCACCAAAAACTCATTGTACTGGAAAAGATGTTTTTTTTATATTAAAAAACTTCATCACATAAACATAGTTTAGTAGTTATTAATTTTAAACCAACTTTTAAATTCTGATAGTAGTAAATAATTTAGCTTTAATAATATCTTAAACTTTCAAAATTAGTGACAGTAATTTTGTTTGATTTCTATAAATTTTCTAATTAATTTATCATTTTAAATTTAAACCTTCCTCGTGGGATCAATATTTGGGACTTAAACAGAAAGTTTTATATTACTTAATAATGATACATATACTTATATAAAATCCCAACTCTAAGTATTTAACGTTAGTATTCATAAAATACCACATCAAGTTTTTGACGCCGTTGCAAAGCGGAGTCAACTTTATAAATTTTATACAACTATATTTTCTCGAGATCAGGAGGTGACCTCACCCTTCGATGATTCGCCAGGTACTGAAGAAATGAGGTAAAGGGAGTGAGCAGCGATAGTAAGTGAATGGTACACGTGGGAAAAATTCATTGTTCTGTGATGTAACATGAATCAGTTAAAGAACCAAAACATGAGAAGAGTGAACCCAGAAGTAGTGGGATTCAGGTTAAATGTGAGGTAAGAATGTATTACGATGAAGGAAGCAAATTGAGAGAACAGTGGCTGCAATGCCGCTTGTGTTAGCTAGTCCCTTATCCTGGTCTTCCCCGACTCTTGAGAAACAAACACCATCCATCTCTGACTCAGAACTCCAGGTGATACGATTCATCTTCATTCTTCTCTTAACCCCAAATTTACGAAGAAGCTCATGTAACAATGCAAAAGATCCTCCCAATCATTTTGGGTGGGAATATGATATTGTTGACTTTATTTCAATTCTAACATATTGTATTTACATGGAGCATTCATTGCATCTTTTGACACTGTCTCTATACACAAGTGTTGGCAAGTTGCTAAAGAGGATCCCAAGTGGAAAGCGGCTATGAGCTTAGAGTTCTCGATAAAAAAACATTGGAGATAGTGTCACTACTAACAAGGAAAAAGGAAATTGCGTGCAAGTGGATCTTCAAGTAAAGTAAACTCTAGAATGGAATGTGGAGTGATACAAAGTACGACTGGTGGCAAACGGGTAAAGTAATACATATTATATTGACTATGATGAAATATGTGCACCAGTAGCAAAGATGAGCATAGTAAAAACATTGATTTCTCTGACAATGAATGATCGGTAAAAGTTACACTAACTTGGATGTGAAGAATGCATTTCTTCATGGTGAGTTATTCGAGGAGGTATATATGGAGATACCGCCAAGATTCGGTCAATCCAAATAGTGGGCAAGGTGTGTAGGCTTAGGAAGTCACTGCATGACATGAAACAGTCTCCTCGTACCTGGTTTAACAACTTTAGAAAGGTTATAGTGGGCATATTATATCAGCAAATTAATGCAAGCCATATGGTATTCTTTCGACGGCATGAAGTATACTTGTGCATATTTTAATGACATCATCGTCGCCAGTGATGATGTTGTAGAGATTGCCAAACTAAAGGTAACTTTGGATAAGAAATTTGAGGTGATAGATTTTGGCTGGCTTAGATACTTTCTTGAGATTGAAGTGGCCTGTGGACCTAATGGGTGGTATTGTCCGAGAGAAAGTATGTACTAGACCTTGCGGAAACATACATGTTAGGGTGCAAACATGTAGTCTCTCCAAATGACTGGAAGGTTAAGCTGAGTGTAGAGACAGGAAAGCCGGTTGATCAAGAGAGGTACTAGAAATTGGTGAGTCATCTGATTTATCTGTTTCACACTCGACATGACATCTCTTTTGCAGTGAGCATGGTGAGCCGCTACATGTATAATCTAAGGGCCATATGGATGCAGAGCAACAAATTCTTAAGTGTCTGAAGAGTGCACTAGAAAGGGGTTTATCTTCATGAAGAATAGGCATGTAGACATTGAGGGCTTTTGTCACACCAACTAGGTGAGTTGTGTAGATGACAGAAGATCCACCTCAGGATTTGCATATTAGTAGGGGGAAACTTGGTCTCTTTGGAGAGCAAGAAATAGTTTGTAATAGCGAGGTTAATAGCGAAGAGAATATAGAGTCATGGCCTTAGGAGTTGCCGAGAGGTAACACAATAGAACCAAACATGTGGAAATTGATTGTTTCTTCATTAAGAAAAATCTGAATAATGGGCTACTAGAGCTAAGTCTTGTAGCCGCTAGAGAGCAAGTGGCATTTTGTCTCACTAAAGGACTTAGTTCATTAGATTTGTCTAGGTTATGTGAGAAGGTGGGCTTAGTGGATATCAATTGCCCATCTTGGGGGGAAGAGTCGAGAATAAGACCTACAATCATGCAGGGCTATAGCAATTAAACTATACCATAGTTCAAGCATATAACCTTTGTCAATTTACTACAAAGTCAGAAACAAACTGCAAAAAATCTTTGCAAATTTTGCCACCAGAGGACTCAAGAAATTACAATCATGCAAGGCTATAACAATTAAACTGCACCATAGTTCAAGTGTATAACAGTTGTCAATTTAATTATATGTACAATAATATATAATATCATGTGAAAAGCAAAATCCTTGAATTCAAACATGATACTTATAATAGAGTTCCCAAAAAATCAATCATACATAAAAATGAAGTCAATATACACATACTAAATTCACATATCAAATAAGGCACATGAAGAATCATTGCACGTAATATTAGACCGCATCTCTATATGAGTATTATAGAGTTGAAGGTGTATTCATCGCTATTGGCGTTGATTCCAACATTGCTACTAGTATCCCTTCATTGAGGTGCTTGCATCAGTTAACTATGGTAGATTCACATTATTATTGCCATTACTGTTGGATTTAATTTAAAACATAGAAATCAATTGCTATTTACAGCAAATCAAAAAGAAAATTAAATAAGGTTGTTCTAAGCAATAGAATTGAAAGCAAAAAATGTAGTTTTCATGTTATCCTGAGGAGAAATAATACTAAATTTAAGAAATAAACTATTGCCAAATGAACGACAAGATGTAAAATGATAAGGAGATATTTTACACAACAAGAAATGATGCTTAAGGTACTTCTTGCTGATTGATATATCATTGTAAAATATCAATAAAAATTTACTAAAAGCTTGTTAAATCCATTTTAGGTTCATATTGTAGGTTTGTATGTTGTGCAAAATAATGCAGAAAATAAAATCACATTGCAAGCAAAAAATCAAGCACAGTGCAATTTACGTGGTTTGACACAAATTCGGCTATTATCCATAATAAGGAGTTTTCCCACTCTCAACAGTTGGGGAGAGATAAATACGACCGAAATAGGGTTACAACTTCACACACAAAAAATACACGTGATCCCTTCTCTAAATAAGAGAGGGAGAGGGTTATATAGATAAGATCCTATAATTAGATCTTATCTATATACGTTACCTAATATTAATTTTTTTAATATAGAAAACATCACATAATTAGATAGAAAAGATAAAGCAATTAGATATCTTCTAATTAGGTTACCTAATATCAATCTTTTAATTTACACACTTTCTAATATGCAATCATTAGATTTCATATTTTCATAACAATTATCACCTCATCTATCACTCCCAGATAAGTGGGAGATGACCAAAATGAACTCCAATACCAAAACAATCGCACCAAGATGATTGTTTACGTACCCTCTCACAAAGGGATTAAACCTCATGTAGTTCTTCAAGATGTCGGAATGGGCAATTAATCATGAGCTTGGATATTCACAAGCTCCTACAGTATGTGAACTTCTGGATCGGTACCTTTATGAGCACGCCTGTTGCATTCTCCTTCATATCTGTCTTCTTCAACAGAATGTTGTCATTATCATTCAAGTCCAAAACAAGATAGTACGTCACATCAATGTGCTAAGTACGAACATGATGAACTGAATTTGTGGTTAAGAATATCACGCTCTGATTATCACATAATGTCGTAAATACTATTGTTGAACTCCCAAGGCATGTAGTAAGCCTTACAATCATATCGCTTCCTTCATCAACTAAATGACTGCCATTTACTCAGCATCCAAAGTAGACAAAACAAAAGTAAACAGGAGAACCGATCTCCAATTGACTGGACCTCCTACCAATATGAATAAATAACAAGTTGTAGACCTACACATATCTATATCATATGCATAATCAGAAATAGTGTTGCCTATACATAAATCAATAATAAATGATTGACTTTTAAACACCAAACCGACATCAATTGTACCCTTCAAATGCCTCAGAACGCACTTCAAAGCATGCCCCTTCCCAGATCATGCATGAACTTGCTCACAACACCAACCTCTTATACAATATATGCTATAGTACAAACCATGACATACATCAGACAATCAACAAAACTAACATAAAAAACTGATCACATATCTTTATTCTCATAATCATTTCTATGATATTGATTTGAACTCAATTGAAAGTGAGATATAATGAGTAAAGTCATCGCCTTACTTGAGTCATCAACCCTAAACTTTTTCAATACCTTCCAAATATATACTCCTTATGAGAGCCCAATATTTTCAACTCTCTTGTCCTTAAGAATCTTCATTCAAAAAATTTTGTGAGCTTCACCTAACTCCATCTCAAAATATTTGGATTTTTGCTTATTCATCCATTAATCTCGGTCTTTTTGGCAATGTAATCATGTCATCAATATATAGAAGCAAATAGATGAACTCGCCATTAATTGACTTCTTAAAATATGCATAATGATCGTATCGGCTCGCGTACCTCATATCCCATCATGAACTGACTTATATCACTGTCGTTATGACTATTTTAGCCCATATAAGAACTTATCCAATATGCAAACTAAGTCTTTTGAGGCTCCATGTCCAAACGACTGAAACACATAAATCTCCTCTAGTAATTTCCTAAGTAGAAACAAAGTCTTCACACCAAGCTGCTCCAAAATCAGACTGTTGTGTTATAGGTGCTAAGAGTATATTCTCTTCTCGTTGCACATAAATCGAGGGATGCGTGACAACTATGGAAGAGATCTTATTTTAGTCAATCTCTTCTCGTTGCACAAAGTCTTTGGCCACTAACTTAGTCATGTACTACACCTGAGCTCCATTAGATTCTTCTTTGCATACGCCCATTTAAACCCAATGAGTTTCCTTCCTACAGAATGCTTCAACAACCTCCATGTAGCATTATTCCAAAGAAACTCCATCTCTTCATCTATTGCCCTTCTCCGAAGATCATCGTTTGGGCTCTCTGCCAATTCCTTATAGTGACAAGTAATTTTAGCCTACGTAGCAGAAAGTGCAAATAAAATGTGATTCCCCAACCAAGCTAATTTTGGTAAATTCTAGTGTTTGAACCTGCTTGTAGTAATAGATTCCAAGGGACATCATCCTCAGCATTTCTTTAATTCCTCTTGAGCTTTATCTATAGGTACCTTCTAAGATGCCACGAAATCAAGTATCTGAGTAAGACTGAATGAACTCATGAAACAAATAGAATTGCATCAGACTCCAACTTCTGTTGCATATATGTGGTCTGAAGAAAACTCTCCACATATAGCAAGTCTCGATGCTTAACATGCTTGCCTCATCAAATATAATATTCCTTTTAGTGACAATCTTCTTCCTTGTTTGATCATAAAGTTTGAAGCCCTTGACAGTATGCCTAAAGCCAATGAAGATCGTTTTCTGTGCTTGCGGCCAATTTATCATTCTACTCGTGACTTTAAGCCAAAAACCCAAACACTTTCATGTGCTTATAATCTCTAGAAGGATGCACTAATCATATTTCCTTTTGGGGACTTCTTTCCAATAGCTATAGAAGACAAACGATTCACCAAGTGACTAACACAGTCCATGGCAATGGCCCAATAGACTCGAACATAACAATGGACAACATATACTGAAATTTCTACATCAGAGTCTAGCTCATTCACTATGTTACTTGAACAATAAAGTGATACTCTATCCTAACTCTCTGGCACTATTGTAAGAACATGTCCTATGTGTATTCACCCTCATTATCGAATATGTATGAGTCTCAATTCACTTCCTCCAATTCATAAAAATCTCTAACACATCACTTTTGTGCCTCATGGTGTACATCAAAACATAGCTGGAGTAATCATCGATGAAAGAGACAAAGTATCTCCGTCTGTTAAATGATGTCATTTTCATTAGACTCCAAACATCTGTGTAAATATAGCCTAAAATACCCTTTGTGTTATAAAGGATAGTACCAAAAGAAGCGCGTGCTTATTGTTAAATAAAATATTTATAGAAATTGAGCTTGCAATTGCTCGCTCCTTTTATCGATTCTTATTTTAGCAAAGCCTAAAGTGAAGTATCTCCAGCATGAGTTAGTTGCATAAGCCACGATAAAGTGGTATCAGAAGAATCATGAGCAAACAACAACAAATCCAATCACTATACTATCCTAAAAATAGTAAAAGTTTTGATGTTGAACTCCCTTCATAAAATTAGTGTGCCAGAACATAACCTTAGAACTCATGCCTCAATATCTACCTTGCAGCCATTGGCCTTTAATGCCTTAACTAATAATGAATTCTTCTTAATATCCAGAACATGTATAACATCAGTCAACTCCCTCACAATACCATAATGCATCATGATAAAAAAGCTCTCTACATCAATAGTATGACAAGTTTGATTGTTTATTATAGTCACTAAACCTCTATCAAACTACTCCCAATGGGGACAAATGTGATAGATAGCACCTATGTCTATAATTTTACACGAATCACCTGTATATAAATTGTGAGAAATTACAAATAATGATATATTTGAATCCTCCTCGTCACACCTCTATAGAAAAAGATTAGCTTTTACATCATAGGAAACTTTCTTCCCTTTCTCCTTCAACTTCAAACAATCTTTCTTTCAACGAATAGTCTCTAAACAAAAAACACGCTAATTTTATTGGAAGTTGCTTCCACAAGACCTCCTGCTTCTGAGAAGTATCGTCACTGCCACCATTCTTTGCCAATTTTTCTTCTTCTCAAATCTGCCATGTTAGATTGTAAGCATCTAAACCAACTCCATCTTTGCAGGCTCTTCGTCCCTTCGACAGAACTCATGATTTAACAAGATCGTAGTCAACTCGTCATAATTCAAGACCTCTTCCTCTTTCAAGTGCCCATCAACTAATTCATAGGGAAGTCTTGAATTAAAAGAAGTGTCTTCTCTTTAACTCTAACTTCCTCTTTCAGATTTAACAAATCTAACGAAAACTTTATAAAATAATTCAAGTGCTCGTCAACAGTAACCACACATCTCATCTTAAACATATAGAGACGACACTTCATATGAAGACGATTATCCACATTCTTCGCGAGATTTTTTTTCTCCAACTTTTGATAATTTTCCTACAGAAGTCATCATCATCGTCTAATATTTGATCTCCTCAGATAAGTAATTTTGTATCAACCCACAAGCACTATAATTCATCTTTAAGTAATCTCTTTTTGACGGTGCTTATCACTATCAAGAACTTTCTCCATAATCAAATAACACAACACATCCATTATCTCACATCTCCACAAAACAAAGTTTCATTTGCCATCAAATCTCATTACAACAATTTTGATTAGATGTGTAACCATCTGATAAATTGACGTCTTTTTCACAATCATGGTAGATGTTGAAGTACCTAACAACATAATATTATTCATGGCTTCATCAGACTTCGTAAACTAACTTGCTTTGATCTCTTTGTATTGTGTCAGTAATTTTGCCAGAATTATAGCCGCTTATTATTTGAATCGCATCAATCTGCTTTGATAACAAATTATTATGTAAAATAATGTGAAAAGCAAAATCACACAACAAACAAATAATCAACAAATGGTTATTTCACTATCAATAGCGGGAGAGAAAAAAACTGTTAAAATAGAGCTACAACTCGACACAAAAATCAGCTTTAATCTCTTCTATAATGAAGAGAGAAGTATGACATACAAATTAGAAATATTTCTAATGTGAAAAAGTTCAAATAATTTGATCTACTCTAATTAGCTAACAACAACCTTCCTAATATAGAAAAGATCATGTAATTAAATCTCCTCAAATTAAGTTACATAATATCAATTTTCATAATATACAACCATTAGATTAAATATTTTCCAAAACATTAAATTGTAATGATCAAGAGTTACTTATGGGTCATTCATGAAATGAGTCTCCAAAACCAACTCTAATATTAGTTTAGGCACTAAATGATTTAAAGCGAGAGTGTGATTATAATAAAGAATGTGACACGAAAAAAAATAAAAGACAGAAAGCGAAAAGCCCTGAGACGTGTGATTTGGCTTTAACGAAATATATGTCTAAGGGAATGGAGATAGAATTAGAACCACTAAAACTAAAGAAGTCATAATCATGACGTATAATACAAGAGACTCTTGACCCCACATAAACTCATACAAACAATGAATCCTACTCAGTACTAAAATTTACCGGTCAAGCTTTTCTACATACAACCAAATCTTCAATATCTTCCAAAAGTCCTAACGTCTAAGAGTATAACAGAAACAAGGACCTCTAATTACTAGTCTAAACCTATGAAGCCCAAGCCATGAAGATACATCATGGAATCCATAAAATTTCACTTGTCTTGAAAAACAGTAAGAAAAACACCATATACAGCCGCAGATCCCAGCCTTAAACGTGCCCTGAGAATAGAAGTGCTATTCCTGGAGTAGCGAACACCGATGCAAGAGGATTAGGGTACTTTCCTAAGAGCAGCGATCGCCCGGTGCAAGCAGGTTAGGCTGTTTTCCTGATTCCCTATAAGGAAAGAAAATAAAAATCCAAAAGTGAAGAAATCTCATTATACTTATTTGTGACATAATAATTGTGGATTTGTTCCCCCCACCCTAAAGTCACGAGTTCGAATCAAACATATTATTTTTGGACTCAACTTTCTCAGAAAAAAAAAAATCACATTAAAGGAATTTTTTTCCAAATCAAGTTTCTAAGTGAATAGTGAATGGTTGGTAAATGCCGCAACTGCGAGTTTCTCCAGGCTGTTTAAAAGCCAACTCTATTAATTTCATGATAGTATATTATTTTAGGGTTTTAAGCAAAGCTTTTCTCATTATGGTTATGTATTATTCAAGTTGATCTGATTTGCCCCTGCATTATGCATTCCCATTTATTAGTTTCATTGTAAATTTTTCAAAATGGTAGGAAAAAGCACAAATTAATTATTAATTTTCTCAAGAATAATGGGCTAATTTCTTTTTTGCTGTAATTCAAATACAACGGAACAAGTTTCAGCATCTATTTGTACTCTTTCTGATGTGCACCCTTTATTCAGCCATTAAGTTCAAGCTTTACTAAATCAAGCGTGGAAGCAATAAATTATGTTATGATCAAAATATTTTATAGCCTGCCATCCACTTGGCCCAATAATTCAGCTTTCAACCACCTGTAGCCTGTACTCCCTCTCTATCACGAGCGCTTATTTCATCCTGACACCGCAAGCAGAGCTGCAAGCGGAGTCGAATGCAAGCTCGCCACATGAAATTCTGGGACCCACCGCAGTAGAAGGTAAAATAAATTAGGTAAGACAGGTGACCTGCCCGCCCGAAACCCGGCCCCGCCCAAGGTGAGAAAAAGTGACTTTTTTCCGTATAGAATCTCGCCAAAAAGCCTTAATGTCCCACTTTATGCCGCCGCCAATCCAAAACAAGAGGATTTTGTCAAGCTAGTGCGTTGGATTTCTCGGGAGACGAAATGGGTTCTAGTTGGTTTTTGTTAGTTTGCTTTAGTTTAGGGTTTATTTTACTGTTGCATTGCATTGTTATGTGGGTTCTAGCTGGTTTTTGTTAGTTGTTTTAGTTTATAGTTAGTGTGGTGTTATTTTTGGTGTTATGCTGGCGTTTATGTTTGTTATTTTAGTTTAGGTTTGATGATTATTATAGTGTTAGAGCTATGTTTTTTTTTTTAATTTTTTTTTTTATGATTTTGTGTTGTATTATTGCCTTATTATTGTTGTTTTATTAAGACGTTATGTGTTGTTATAGTTTAGTTTTTCTATTGTTATAGTGGTGTTATTGTTATGGTTTAGGGTGTAGTGTTATTGTTTAAAGTTTAGAAATTATTTTGTAATAGTGGTGTTATGGTTGTATTTTTTTTTGTATTATTGTTGTGTTATTATTATGTTATTGAGGCGTTATGTGATGTTTAGGTTTAGTTTTGCTAATGTTATTGTGGTGTTATTGTTATGTTTTAGGGTTTAGGGATTGTATTGTTCTAGTAATGTTATCTTTGCAAATTGTTATATTATTCTCGTGTTATTTAAGTGTTATGTGATGTTATAGTTAAGTTTTTCTAGTGTTGTAATCGTGTTATTGTCAGAGATTAAGGTGTAGTGTGTTATCGTTTAGAGTTTATGGATTGTATTGTCCTAGTAGTGTTATTGTTGTATTATTTAGGTATTTTTATCATGTTACTGAGGTGTTATGTGATGTTATTCTTTACTTTTTCTAGTGTTACAGTGGTTTTGTTGTTTATGGATTGAATTATTGTAGTTGTGTCAGTGTTGAAATATTGTGGTGATGTTATTGTATAGTTTTTGTAGTGTTATGGTGATGTTATTGTATAGTTTTAGTACTGTTATTGTGTTGTTATTGTTTGTCTTGTATCTATCTGACTATTTTTAAAATGGGGTGGTGATGTACAGTGCAGTGATCCAATCGCAGAGGCGTTTCTTTGTACCGCTATGCACAATGATCAAAAAGCATATGAATGCTACTGTGCTTATGCACATCATGTAGGCTTTTCTGTTAGAAAAGATCATAACAGCTATTGGTCAAACTCAAAGAAGATTAAAACAAAAGATTTTATTTGCAGAAAAGATGGCCACAAGGAGTCAAGCTTGACAAATACTGTGAAGTTTAGAAAAGCTGACACGAGGATTGGATGTCAAGCCATGGTTAGATATGTCATCGATGTTGAAGTAAATTGGACTGTTAAGAAATTCATTGAAAGTCATAACCACCCTCTTGCCGAAAGCGGTGATAAGCATCTTTTGCGTTCTAGCAGAAAGATAAGTGAGTTAAATGCAGATTTTCTTAGATCAATGACAAGAGCAGAGATTAGAGCAACATATGCATATAACTTTATGACCACGAAGGTTGAGGGATGGATAACCTAGAATGAACGAAAAAAGATACATACAATTTTATTTAAAGAGAAAGAAGGGAAAGAAAAGACTTGGAATATATTGTAAGGAATTTGGATAATCAAGGAGCAAACAAACACTGGACTGTGAAACTTGACTTGCAAAAAGTTTGAAATGATAAGAATATTATGTTCTCACTCATTTTATGTGCTTAATGTGGCACAAATAAAACTAATTCCCCAGAAATATTTCTTAATGTGATGGTTTGTTCACGCTAAAAAGAACATGTATAACAACATTGACTACAAGCATATGAAGGAATCCCAAAAGAGCACCGGTTCAGCAAATGGTCTACTATTTCGCTCACACTCACAAATTTGCATACCAACTCATTAATAAAGCACAAAAAAATGAAACAACTGAGCAGATGCTTTAAGAATATTTAAACATCTATCTGCAAATATTGATGACGCATTAGATGGAAAACCACCTCAAACAAATAAAAAAATTAAAGAAGACAAAAACACCAAATGCCCAAGACAATTTGGATGACCCGGCAAAAATGAGGCCGAAATGAGTTTCTACGTCTAGGTGGAAAGGGTATTGGGAGAAGAATAACAAACCAAAAAAGTATATATTTCAATATTATAAGATATTTTAATTATTGTATGATTGTCTTTCTCTAACCTAAATCATTGTATATAGGAAAACATCAAGAAGCATCAACAAGCGAAGATCCTGGTATACCATCTGAGGCAAATTTATTTGAAATGCCACATTATCTCAATCAGATGCCACACTATCTCAATCAGATATATAACATAAAATTCGGTGGCATTAGCATTTATATTTCATTTTAATATCTCAATTTCTTTAGGGATATGATGCATCGCAACCAACACAAGAATATACCCAACTATTGATGGATTCAATAAGTGATCTATATTTGTAATATTATCGAGTCCATGTATTTCATATATTTGTATTATTTGTAATATTATCGAGTTCATGTTATCACGTAACTAATATAAGTTGTTATATTGCTAATTCAATAACACACGCCTGTACTTAATACTTAATTTACATAAATTGATATATTACAAATTTATTAATGTTGATGTCGTATAAAACTTAATTTTGCGGTTTTATTAATATTGGATTTATTACTTATAAAAATTTATAAATTTATACTTAATTTATTACATATATTACTTAATATATATAATAACACACATATACTGTGATATATTAATTAATTTATACATTACTTATATAAATTGATAAATTATTTTTATAAATTTATACTTAATTTATAAATTTACCTGTTTTGTGGTTAAATCGCCGCCTATAACTCAAAAATGTGTTATTCCACCGCCAATAACGCCTCCTCTTGTTATTCCGTTGAGGTATATTCCCCATGTATTACCGCGGTGTAACACGGGAATATTCCCCATGCTTATACCACCGTAATATAACACTTAGACGTGTTATTCCGCCGTCACGGCATATAATAACGTGTGATTTATCGAAAATCTTGTGTTATATTACTAAACTTATATAAATCGATATATTACTTTTATAAATTTATACTTAATTTATATATTACTAAACTTGACTTGCAAATCTTGTTATATGCTCTTATAACCTGAAAATTTCAAAATATAAGCGTTATACCGTAAAATTTAAGTGTTATAACGAAATATTGTTGATGAAAATTTCAAAATCTTGTGTTATACCGAATTATATAACTTTATGATATGTAATTTTAAAAATATAAGTGTTATACCGTAAAATTCAAGTGTTATAGTGAAATATTGTTGCTCAAAATTTCAAAATTAAAGTGTCAAACGAATTATATCACTTTATAACCTATAAGCACATATTTAACCATAAGTAAATGGCGTAAACAAAGTCACATATTTAACCATAAGTAACTTCAAGTGTAATAAAACCATAAGCACATATTTATTTAAGCGTTCAGATTCTTGGACCACATACAAATGCAGTTGTAAATCTCACCATGTCTTGTTGCCAGTTAAGATAAGGGGTCCAATCAATATCTTGTGCATGTGACAACATCAAAATTTCCATGAATTTGCATACAAACATACTGTCAGTTAAACGAAGAGAAGGTCTGTACGTTCTCTCCAAATGCATAAAGACCTGTAGGTACGTCGGAATTGCTCGAGGGAAAGAATAAATTTGTCAGTAAAAACTTAAGAAATAGTTTCTCAAAAGAAGTGGAAGACTCCTGAAAACTTAGTCACATATTCCTTTATTGCTCTCGAATCTACATGAGATGGACTTTTCCTCCAACTAACAGATTCTCCCCTGTTGGGCATGCCAAACAAAAGCACCACATGGTCGGTGTGGAATTTTACCAACTGCACACCCATCACAAAAGCTCTTCTTTCTTTATTCCAAAATCCCATGATATGTAGAGTCGACACATTGTCTTGGGAATAGGGAGGCATGTCAAAAAACTGACTGACATTTATTTCTCTTAAAAAAGTCATTGTTTACTTAAGTACAATGTATCG
The DNA here is from genome assembly GCA_002079205.1 of Phalaenopsis hybrid cultivar. Lineage (NCBI taxonomy): Eukaryota > Viridiplantae > Streptophyta > Magnoliopsida > Asparagales > Orchidaceae > Phalaenopsis > Phalaenopsis hybrid cultivar. Next base: position 45,834 of record JXCR01118737.1, on the reverse strand, counting down.
AGTGCACTCCTCACAGCGGAAGGACATCTACAATTGAACGTTCATGCGTTCATATACATATAAAAGAAAACATAAGGAAATATTATTTTATAGATAACAATCTCCTTTCACAATTTTAAAATTGACTCAAATGTTATTATTAGAAGTTTTTGCCATGTTAGATGTGTTATTGTAGTGTTAAATATGTGTTATTGAAGTGTTACATATGTGTTATTTATGTGTTATATAAATGCAATTGTTCAGTTTTTGTTGTGTTATAAATGAGTAATTATGTGTTACTGTTGTGTTACGGTGGTGTTATCATTGTATTATTGTTGTGTTATAATGTGTTACTATTGTATTACTGTTGTGTTATAATTGTGTTACTGTTCTGTTATTGTTGTTTATTATTGTGGTATTCTCGTATTACTGTTGTGTTAATGTTGTGTTATAGTGTGTTATGAATGTGTTATGATTGTGTTATGCTTGTGTTACACCAGTAACACTACTATAACACAACAATAACACAACAATAACACAATAATAACACACTAAAACACATTATAACACATCTAGAACATAATTCTAATAACATAACACAACAATAATACAAAATAACACATCTATAACACCATTATATCAACACAAGACAATAATAACACACAGCAACACATTTATAACACACAATAACACATATAACACACAATAACACAACACAATAACACAACTATAACACAATTATAACACACAATAACACATTTATAACGCATCTCTAAAAATCATAACACCACAACACCACCTTTATAACACACAATATCACACAATAATACGACTACAACACCACCATAATACTACAATAACACAACTAAAACTTCAACTTTTATTTTAAAATAAACAATGTAGTTACCTCAACGACTTTGGGAGACCGCTAGGTTCTTCTTCTGCTCTCCTGCGACCTTCCATTTTGTGTGCTACAATGAGAAAAAAAATAAATTACTAGTTGTTGCAATGAAACGACTAAGCACTAATATTTAGAATGAGTATTGCATAACCTACCTTATGTTTCCAAGGTCGAAACCGAATGGAGTACCACCACCAGGCGTTTGAATGGAGAACCACTGCCGTCTGAAGTGCCGAAAAAAGCTGAGAATGCCGAAGAATGAAGAAGCTCGAAGCCGAAGGAGGAAGAAGCCAAATGCCGAAGGAGGAAGAAGCTGAATGCCGAAGGAGGAAGAAGTAAAGCCGGAAAAGCCGAAGGATGAAGAAGCCTGAAGCCGGAGGAAGAAGCCGAATGAAAATCGACGAAAGGCTCCAAAAACGCCGAATCTAACTTTTTGTCTGTTTCGGGATTTAATTCGAGTCGGGTTCACGATAAACGCACCTATTAAATTTCCCACGTTGATTCGGGTAGGGTCAAGCTTCTTTTTTAATTTTTAGATGTTGTGGGACCCAATTCCACTTGTGCTCCACTCATTGGACTTCGCAAACAACTCACCCTGCAGAGTCCTAAGGCAATGAAAATTCCTCTTTCACATGCATAAAAATCTAAACAGATGATGCAAACTACGCATCAATAATTAACTATAAAAAGTAAAAATAATGCAACAGGCCACTATTTTTTTTTCTCCATGCACTCAAATCCAATCCTTAAAATTCTTCACTAATTTTCAAACCAATACCAATGTATACTCATTTGAGCACCACAACAGATTTAAAAAGGGACAATAATATGATGTTCATACTGAAACATTTTCATGCAACAAAGCAAAAAATAAAAAATAAAAAAAAATAAAAAAGAGAAAATCTAACTATTTCTCAAGGGTAAAAATCAGCAATGATAGTTTAATAAAATTTCATTCCAATTTACTTAATTAGCTAAGAAAAAAAAGGTATTAATTGTCTGGAGATCAATTCAGCAGAGTCTAACGAAGGCTGNTATATATATATATATATATATATATTGAAAGCCCAAAAAGGCTAATATATTAACTAGAAGGAAAGATACAAATACAATGTGTTGGAGGGCCCAAACATGGCACCCTACCCACACCAAAACTAAAAAGGGTTTCAAAACTAGAAAATATTGAAAAATACATTAGAGACAAAGAAAAATCCTAAAAATCTTGAAATACATAGTATCAGATGGCTAGAGAGCAACTCAATTCGGTTTTGCCTCTGCCTCCGGTTCGCGGAAATGAACAAGCTAATAAATTGATAAGATGATTGTCATTGCCAGTAGTAACTGATGTATCATCCAATATGTTGCCGAGCTGGAGTCGGCCTCCATTCTTCTTCTTCCTCCTGTAATAGACCTGTCATTCCTCTTCTGAAGATTGGCTCACTTGATCTTGATCTAATGTGTGGTAGAGATGTGCAGATTGTTGAACATTAGAAGCATCTACATGTTGTATCGGCTGATCTGTTATTGGATCAAAGGAGCGCTCTCGTGTGTCTTTGCATGTAAGTGAGTCTTCTTCAATAACAGTGGGTGTTATAAGCACAACTAGATCTGTAGTTGTAGTATGTTGTTCTTCCTCAGGAACTGCAGTGTTGGGAAGAGGATCGGGTTGCATCTTCTCAACAGGGATAATAGGCGGTTGTTTTTTAGTGATATTCAGCCTTAGATGAGGATGCAAACAATTGCAAATAGTAGAGTTGTGGCCAAACATACTACAATGAGAGCAATAAGGAGGATGTGATTCCATTTCAACCTTTTGAGAATTGTGTGTGTGTGTGTATATATGTATATAAATATATATATATATATATATATATATATATATATATATATATATATATATATATATATATATATATATATATAT
>JXCR01118737.1:6976-42789 GCA_002079205.1 Phalaenopsis hybrid cultivar | reverse complement strand
TATATATATATATATATATTCATTGAAATATTCGTAGATATACTGCTATTAGATTAAAAGCCTGAGATTATATTTTCTAACATTTATACATTTATATTTGTATGGATATAAGCGTAATGGTATAAGCAACATATCGAATCAACAGTTTTTTGATGACTTTAAAGTAGATTTTATATTCGTGAACATCCCTTATTCAGCTCGATAATAGTGAACTGAACTAAAAAAGATTTTTTGATGCATAAAGATCCAAGTGGAACAACTAAGTTCGCTCAAACTTAGCTCATTTATACCTCCACTAATGTATTCTCTAATCCAAATTTTAAATTCCCCAAATCTATTGATATACTCTAGAGTTATTGATTCGCCTACATATCTTTAGGTAGTGTGGGCCACATCTCTTAACATGGAGCAGATAGAATGAATAGAGTCGTGTGATTTAATTACTATCAGATCCTTCTCTGATAATTGGAATGTGTCCTTCCACAGTTTCATCTTCTTTCCTTGTTTGTCCGCAATTAATGAATACACCAAGCTGGTTTAGTGGTTCCGTATTAAACTAAAAGGAGCTGCTAAAATTCAGTGGAATTAAAATTGACAGTCGTTTTTGCAAGAGGTCTACAAGCAGAAAAATTTAAATTACCTGCGTTATAAAGAAGCGCAGCAAGGTTTGCATTGAATTAAAAATGTGGATCAGCAAGGCTGTCAAAACTGTGGGCAGTGTTTTCTGTCTCGTCAAAATGCTGCTTCATTTGTGCGCAGAACAGAGCCAGCCAAAACGAGATCTTTGAAGACTGCAGAAGAATGGGAGACTGTTAAAACTGGTTCTCAAACTAAAGTGAGGTCAGTCTAAAAAAGTCAAAACAAGTAACTTATATCTTTCTGGTTCATTACCCATTTCACCATGAGAAGCATTCAAGAGTAGAAAGCTATAACCAATAGATAACACTAAAGATAAACATAGGCTCAGTTTGGCGTAGATGTAGCTTCTCGGTTTTTCAACCGTAGCTGCACTGCCCAGGATGCTCCTGCGAGAAAGCTGCTGCGAGGAAGCTGACTGCCTATTTGTTGCAGTTGTGTGAAAACAACTATTTCACAAAGCTGTGGGACAACTGTTTTTGGAAAATTGATCATTCTGCCTCTATTTAGTAAATTTGTTTGTAACAAAACTGTGACACTCGTATATTTAATATTTCAGAAGCAGAAACTCATTTTAAAACATAACAAAAGTTCAGATACGCCACTCACTTAACAATGAGTACCAAAAGTGCTACAAAAAAAAAATTAATAAAATTACAAGTAAAATAATGATGATATTGTTTTTAACATAAAGACGATGGATGTCTCGTTCTAAACTGTCCTCCAATGATGTTATCAATTGGTTATCACTTTCAGCAGTGAAATCGATCTTGATCATTAGCCCATCGGAAGAAGTCACACTATTTTGTGAGTTTCCAGGGGCATCTGTAAAAGTGACGACCATAGCTGTGGGACTATCGTGACCTCAGAAAGAAGTCTCTAGTCCGCAATAGCATAGCAATCTTCGTGACGTCCCTGAATTTTTGGAGCTCATCTTTCCTGAAAGCAGTGAAATAAAATCTCTATAAGTATTTTTAATCTTTTCTGTAATAAGTTTTTGAGTAGATCATACCATGTGCTTACAGGTACTCACAAAAGAATTGAAACCAACTGACAAAGTCCGCAATTTAATTGAATGGAATAAAAGTGTTTGTAGCCTCTTGAGATTTGGTAGGTAGCATGAACTACAATTTGTTCGACTGACATCAGCCAACATGATTCGAACGCATCATTGCACAATTCGGTAACAAATAAGTGATTTAAAAAAGCTATTAAGAGCTCAAATACACCAGAGTCATCATTAAAAAACAATTGTTACTGCTTTGCTTGGCTTAAAGTGTTCAATACGCCACCAATAAAAGACTGAGGCAGGCAACAACTGCACTAATTGAATCCAAAACCTATGCGGCAGTTTGCTCCCAAGTCACAAAGCAATACATACCCAGTAAACTATGGCATTACACAACATCAATTTTGTGCTATAAAATCAAGATCAAGGGATGTCCATTATGCTGATCATGTCCCATAAATAATAACAAACCACTGATGTAAAAATAGGCACAAGTCGATAATGACCCAAGACGATGTAAAACTTGCGGCTGTTTGAATATGTTGATATATATCCCACTTCCAATACACAAAAAGGATACCAAAGTCTCCTTCAAAGAAAAAAAAAAAATTGCTCGTATCATTCTCCTCTTCACTGTTCAGAGCAAATCCTGCTTTCACTCTATATTCAATTCAACAATGCAAATATTTGGCATGCACATGTATCATACAAGTTTGAACCGACATACAAGCTGCTTTACAAGTGGTTTCTGTATATTGGATAAAATGCAGCACTGAATTATTAAATGTTCTTCGGCTTATTTACAGATTTGTTACTAACTAATATAGTAAATGCTTATTTTTAAAATTTTTATACAAATCATAACTAATCCTATTTAAATTTCAGCTGAGAGTCTGAAGGGGTAGATTTGCTTACCCTTTACCCGTAACTTCTAGGATTTTGTGCAAATATATGAACAGCTCCTTGACATGTTGAGCCACTACAATCACAACTTCTTCTGAGCTAACCTTTCGTTCCAATTCAGGCATCGAACTAAACTGTGCAACCAACAGCTCATGCATATGCAAACCGAATCTCCTCTAGAGAGCTGCTGCCTTTTTCCCATCAAATGATACCCAAGCTTTACTCCGTGCATCCTTTGGAATCTGGTGATTTTAAATGCTGAATTAAAATGTGAAGCGATTAAGAAAGATTCAATGTTCTGATACTGTAAATGATCGAGTGTTCAAACAAGGAGTAAATGACACAAGAGGCAAGGATTACATAGATATTTATATTATCAAAATCCTAGTAGAAAGCTGTCTTGCAGAGTGCTAATTCATCGCTATTAAAGCAAGAAAAGAAACTTTCAAGACAACATGAAACGCAAGCTTGACTTCAATGACAAAGTTCTAAATAAAACCATCTAATAGTTGTTTCCACATGCAGTCATTCCAGCAAAACGGGAAGAAGCATAAACATAATTGAATAAATTAATGAAAATATTCAAAGATGAGACTAACCTTCAACTCAAGTTGTGCAGAATCAGGAAGTATAACAGATCTGACAGTCAATGCGGGCATATTGGCGTAAAGAGCATGCAAGGAACATTTGAGTGGACCTGCATTTTATTGTATATAAGTTATAAAGCATTTTCTGCAAAGGGAAAAACACACTATAAATTAATTTTAGATACTCTTCAGATGGTATAAGGGACCGTAAACAAGCTCGACTGCAAGCATTCCCTTGAGCATTGCTTTATATACGGGTACCACTAGCAGAATCAAAACCAAAAAGCAGAGTGGATGCCATATAATAAAAATGAACATTGTGCAGCATGGAATTTAAAGACTGCTACAAGAGCTCGATCATCAATTCATGGAAAACACAGTCAAATGTCTTTTTGAAAGCCAAAGCAGACCCGATATAAATAGTTTCTTAATCTAGCTGATAGTAAGCAAAAATTTTATCTTTAGGGAGATTCTGCTTAGCTCCGGCAAATTAATCATTATCATCATAGCCTAGCTTATCCCCAACTACTTGGAATCGACTTTATCGCTCAGGCAATTATAAATAAGCTAATCGAGAATTTCAGATTATATCATAGTAGTAAAAGCTAATGGTAGTCTTATCAGAGTGCATTTGTCATTTTAGTAAGTGTGAAACAACAAATATTCAGCCTAAATCTGATTTGAAACATTTAATTTAACTACAAGAAAAAGGTAGCAGAAGTTCCTATTTTACACAGCATAGATTCTCCTACAAGAAATACAAAGGCATAAAGTCATTAGCAGTTGTTGCACTTCAGAAAGATCATAAAATTTAAAAGAAAGATCTCAAAGGCAGAGCATTATTCATTTGGGTTACAGGCAACAGAAAATCCTAAACCTATTGTTCCTTTCTAGAATATATGACTAAATTTCTTTTATAATAATTCTTCTTTTTTAATTTTTTTTGAAAGTTGGCAAAATGCTAAAATTGAGTTGCTCTTTCTACAAAACCTCAGCACAATACCAATAAGAAAGATTTACATACATACCACCCAATCCATAAATGCCCCTAAATATAATCTTATAAATGTACTAAGTTAAACCTACTTTTGAGTTAAAGGAACAATCAACAGTAATTCAATTAATTCAATTTTAAGAACTTTGATTGTTCCTTATTGAGATTTTAACTTTGATTGGACATTGACGGTTAAGTACTTAAAATTAAATCTCAGCAGTCTAGACTAACTTCATCCATTTAAAGTATAAAATCTAGAAATCACCATAACTGAAGATCAAAACAAGGGGGGAAATTAAAAAAAGGTGCACAGAGAACCAAATTTCTAAACTGCAAAGCCTCCAAAAATGCATATCAAGCATAAACTGAAATCAGCAGATGATGAAAAAAAAGGCTGGTAGAGGATAAAGCAGATGAGCTCAAGTTGTTCATCGAGTGCATTGGTTCATTTGCAGCCTAATGGGATCAGAGGAATGCATTATCTATTTTTACATCAGATTTGAATCAGCAACATTAGTTCATAACCTATAAGTCAAAAAACCCTTCAAAAAACAGCACAGCATTCAAAAACAAAGAGCATGACAATGTAACAATTCATTTCAGTTCAACAACAGTATGAAACCTCTATTACCATCATGAACATCCCTTTCATTGAATGCTGTGAAATCAAAATTATGAATGGAGAAAACTGTCTTGTTGTATTAGCTCCTCCACGGTTCCTCCACCAAATCCAAAAACGGTTGGAATGGTGGGTGCTTGAAGAACAAAGAAATAAGATAAACCACAAAAAATTATTTGAGAAGAGTAGGCAAAAGAAGATTTTGAGAAGAATGTATTGAAGGCTTTGCGGTCTGCAAGTGGAGGAAGCCATGGATACTTATTCAGCCATTACTCTTTGGGGCTATCAAGAGGTTTGTGTTTCTCTCAATCTCTCTTTATGATTCTGTTTGGTGGCGGCAGTGGTTTTGCTAGCAATTATGGGGAGGCGGAGCTTGCCCAAGAGAAGCTGCCGGTAGAAGGCAAGCGACCAAAAGAAGCATAACATATCTAAAGCATCCAAAAAAGAAAAATTCTTACCGCTGCTTCGATGACGAGAATGCAGGCTGCATGAGAGGATGACCTTTGGAGAAGAGGAGGAGAGGGTGAGAATCCGGGCTGCGTGAGAGGAGGACCTTCGAAGAAGAGGAGGAGAGAGGAGTTCGTTGCCTGCGGGGACGAGAATCTGGGCCGGATTTGTTTCAGATGGGGTAACGCGAAGAAGGCACAGGGGTAACAAGCAGAAAGGCAAAGTTGGGACGCGAGTCCGTGGACGCTTTCCGCGTTGGGGAAAATGGCGGCACGCCGCAGCGGCACCTCCTCCCCAAACAGCCGAAACTAGTGGTGTGGTGTCGCGCCGCAGCCCTGTCGCCGCCCAAAACAAAGCCATAGTGATAAGATTGAGCTTACGGAGTTCCCAGAAACACTACAAATAATTTGAACCCATGACCAGTGGAACTTGCAGATATCACTCTGGTAAGTGTAGTAATGTCAAGCCACATTCACCGGCATTTCTTCTTCGGAAACGGCATTTTCTAGTTTTATGGGCTGCCAATAACAAATCACTCTTAGTGCTGGTAATTTCCAATATCAAACAGACCGGAAATTTAAGAAAAGGCACGAGTGTCAAGATAGAAAGCAAGCTTTGGGTTTGGTTGTTTGGTAGCGCAGCAGAACACCACCCTGATTATTTGGCAAGATTTCGCTGCAATCCACTGCAGAAATACGCTGAAATGTCGCATACTGGGCCATGCCTGGGCAAAGCATGACATGGGACTAAACAGCAGTGGGACAAACAAATGCTGCTTAACAAACAAAACCAAAAGTGTTTCCAAAGGAAGAGCCGAAATAATGTACATAATTTAGGGTAGTTTTCTTATTTAAGACTTCATACAATCCCAACTCTCCTGGCATTTATGGGAAGAATATTCTCAGACTCTTTCATAATCTTGATATTATGAGGGGCATTAACTATCTACATAAAGAAAAAAGGATACTTTCATGCATGACATCCAAATCTAAACTAATCACATAGCTAACACTATGATGCATCAAATTTTCAACTGCTCACCCAAAAATTTGAAAGAAAATACAAAATACTTGGGTTTGTTAAAAAAACATAGTTCAGTAGGTTAAAAAAAAGAATTGAGTGTGAGTTTCATAAATAAGACGGATTTAGATATTCTGGGAGAAAAAAAATCTTAAAAAATATCACTATTACTTAATATTAGAGGCATGATATTCATAGTTACTGCTGCTTATTGTTAAGAACACGATTTAATAATAGCATATTGTTATAAAATCAATGCAATGAACAATGAAACAAAAAAAATAACACAAGAAAGTATTTTATAGACTTTCGCAAGACTTCTTTTATAGAAAATAATTAAAAGGCAATAAAACAAGAACACACGAATTGTATCAAAAAGCTATTATAAAATTAATCAAATGATAGGGGTCTTTAATTCCTGTGCTTATAGTTTCCTTGTAAGACTTCAATCTATGTGCTCACAATTTGCTCATGAGATGAGCAAGACCGATTGAATTTGGATCACAAATTTGGCCATCTTCCCGTTGATACAAATTCTAAAAAGAAATATAAAATAAATATTTAATCTTCGAGAGAACATTTTCCAGACCTTCCAGAACACTCTAGCAACATAATGAATATCAAACAAGTTTGAGCAAAGCTCAAACTTTTGTAGTAATAGTACCTTAATCATCATATTTGTAGGATTATCAAAGGTACCTATATTCCCCTCAACAATATTACCACGAGCTATAACATCAAGAAAGAAGTGGTAACGAATATCAATGAGCTTAATCCTATCATAGAATATTTGATATTTGTTGATACAAATAGCACTCTAACTTTTACACATTATTGTGGTAATCTTCAAATATTCACTAAGCTCTTCAAATAAACCTTCCAACCAAAAACTTTTTTTGGAAGCAACAATAATTATCATGTACTCAACTTTATTTGTAAATAGTGTCATTGATGCCTGTAAAGTGACCTGTCAGTTAATCGCATAAACTCTTATCATATAAGTGATTTCTTTTTATCAGAATCTCCAAAAAAATTGGAATTAACATAACCAATGACTCTATTTGTAGTTTTCTCGAACTACAAAAAAACAACATTTATTCCAAATAGATACCTAAAGATCCACTAGATTTCTTTCCAATGCTCATTACCCACATTACTCGTGTGTTGGCTAACTATGCTAGCTACATATGAAAAGTCTAGACAAGAATATATCATAGCATATATAAGAGATCTCACTAGAATAGAATATGAAACTCAAGAAATATACTCAATCTCATGTGATTGTGAACACAAAGTTGTTGGATTCTAAAATGCGTAACTAATAGAGTACTAACAAATTTGATATTCTACATATTGAACTTATGCATAACTTTTTCAAAGTATGTCAAATATTTTCTTCCATCTCCCGAATCATTTATCTCATATTTACTACTAAGTTGAGTTTTTAAATTCATGATATCATTTTTATTATTAGCAACTATCAGCATATCATCAATACGTAAAACCAAATAGTTAAATGATCCATCATCATTCTCTATCAAGTAAACACAATTATCATATGTGCTCCACTTAAACACATGAACAATCAAGAATGAGTCAAATTTTTTATACCAATACATAGGAGATTATTTCAAACCGTAAAGAATTTTAATTTTCTACTTGAATTGCGTATCTTATTCTTAATTCTGAATTTTAATCTACAATTTGTATAACACTAGTCTCTTCTCTTAAGTTTTATCATGAATGACAAAACTTTTTCCTCAAGTAGGTTCATTTACAAAATGTTTTATCTACTATTCAGAAAATAAAACATCAAATGCTTCATCTAAAGTAAGTGTCTCTCGTCAAGATGTTATCTCTAAATATTGCATACAACAAGATTAATGTAAATTCTTTTTCATCATAATTAACTTCTACAACATCTAAATCAAAGACGATTTGGATAAGAAAGCTCGCATTTTAACCTATCAAAAAGAAAGACCGGTGTTACAATTTAAAAGAGTGATATCATATTTCACTGTTGTCATCATTTAGATAAAAAATTGTCTCTGATATCATTTTTTATAAAATTGATGCAACTAATAATAAAATAAATAAAAGAAAAAACATAAACTTTATGTGGAAAATCCAAGCTTGGAAAAGATCACAAATAGATGAGGAGAATTCAATATGTCAAAAAAGTTGTAAGTGGAGAGCCTCAGCTTGTCGAGGAAGGTGTTTTTTAAAACACAGCTAACATAAGAAAAACTACAAAAAGAAGTTATTCTGTACAAACAAAGTTCATATTTATAGATTTCTGTAATACAACTTTTAAAAAAATAACTAAAAGAGAACTAATGAAGTGAGAGCACGAAGATTATAATCAAAAGACTATTACAAGATTAATTGAAAGGCAGAGGTCTCCAATCAATGTGCTTACTTGTAAGACTTCAATCCGTGTACTCACAGCTACTTTATGAGAAGGAAAACTCACAGAATAAGGGTCAGCAATTTAACACACACCATGGAGCATAGTCATGATCAATGTGGGTATCATTTTCTCCATTGATTTGAGATCATATTTAAGAGAAATTAAAATCAGTTCCCTGCGAGGGAAAAACAATGTAGCACGATGTTGCATACTTCATTACATCAAATTTTTAAAATTAACAATTCTTTAGCAACAACAATCATGTCTTTCTAGAGACTAAATTGGTGTTAAAAATATGCTAAATATGATATGCCCCATAAGCCAAGAAATGTGCACGTAATGCCATTTAATTTATGTTAAAAATGCATTGACTTTTTTGGTTCTAAGAAACATAACTCCATTTCAATGGAAAAATGCTTTTAATTTCTTGGAGCTGTGATAGCCAAACGGTGTTCAACACCAATTGTGTGAAGAGATTTGATGTTACCGCACCATCTGCCAGTATAACACACTCTTTGTGTACGATATGACACATAAATTTAAGCATTGGTCTTTTGAATGTTTGACACAGAAAGTATATACACCCTTTTACCTACAGTTCATCTTCGTAGTGTTGAAGAAACTGTGAACAAAACATAAGCTTTCAGCAAATATTACACCCACATAACAAACACATTAACTATTGAATGATTAAGTTAAAATGCTTTAAGAAGCCATAACTGCTTGTACTACTTGCAGCAGCTACATAGTGCACCCTACTTCCTGGAATGAACTGTATTAATTTAAGTATGTCCCTTCTGCTTTGAATAGTAAACAAACGAATTATGATTGAATCATTGTGGCGGTAACAATAGGCATTATGAAACTAAATGTTATGGTTACTATGGTACTTTTTATACCTTATACAGAGTCGTCCTGCAGCCTTCATTGCCTCAAGATTTTAGGGACTGTTTCACTCTTTCAGCTCCAGCTTTATCTCCAGTTAGGTTCAGCAGAAGGAGAAAACACCAAGGCCTTCACCAATAATCCCCACATGAACACTCCCCATCTTTGAAAAGATGAAATCTATTGGTATCTCTCACAAGTATCTCCCTCCCTTCGAATCCTGATACAAATTTTATAGCAGTATGGCAATCGCCACATATCCTAAGATTCTTTATAACTCGGAGAGGAGTCCCTGAACTGGTGCTTATAAGTCCCAATGCCACAGCCAACTTCTCACTGTGCCCACAAAGCATCTGCTCCTTATCCTGCTCCTCTACATTCTGCAGCGCAAAGTTAGTGCTTGGTAGATAACCGAGTCTCTTCATCTCAACCCCAAGCTTTTTCATTCTCTCCAAAATCTGCTCCATTTCTGCATGTGAGGTGTCTCCAGCAAGAAGCATGTGTACCTTGTTCTTAATTTCAATCCAGCTACACCCTGGGTTCTTCCTCATACCCAATCTTTTCATCTCATCCCTTACTCTATTCACGCCATCCCATATTCCATTTGCGGCATAAATATTTGATAAGAGAACATAGTTCCCAGCATTCTCTGGCTCAAGTTTGAACAGATTTTCTGCAGCGATTTCACCAAGTCTCACATTTCCATGCACCTTGCAGGCACTGAGAAGTGCTCCCCAAACACAAGCATCAGGGTGAAACGGCATCTCCCCAAAAAGTTTGTAAGCCTCATCCAGCTTGCCAGCTCTACTTAGGAGGCTCACCATGCACGCATAATGTTCCATCCTCGCAGAAATTCCATACTCTTCCATCTTGTGGAAAAACAGCCACCCTTCATCTTTCAATCCTGCTTGACTGAAGGATGAAAGCATGCAGGTGAAGCTTATGGAGTCAGGCTTCTGGTTGCTCGTTTCCATTAAATAAAACAGATCAATCGCATCCTTTGCTCTTCCATGCAAAGCATAACCTCCCAACATTGCATTCCATGATACTAAATTCTTCATCGGCATTGTGTTGAAGATGATTCGGGCATCTTTGACTTTACCACACTTAGCATACATGTCAATGAGAGCACTGCCAACATACACATCATGTGAAATGCCACTTCGTAGAGAGAAGCAATGAGCTGATCTCCCATTCATCAAAGCTGCGATGTTCGCACATGCAGGCAATAGACAAGGGATAGTCACGAAGTTTGGCCGAATGCCAGCACCCTGCATCTCCCTGAAAAACTCCATCGCTTCCATGTCCTTTCCGTTCTGAGCGCAGCAAGCAACAATTGAGGTCCATGACACAACATTAAGCTCAATTCCCTGCTCTTGAAACCTCCTAAACCTCATCACGGCCTCGCAGACAAGACCATTCCGAGAGAACCCAGCCACAAGAGCATTGCAGGATCCGACATCTATGTGACAGGCTTCATAGAAAACCTTACGCATCTCCTCTGTAACCCGGCACTTTCCGTACATGTTGATGAGCGCACTCACCAAATAATCATCTGAATCAAATCCGCGCTTGATACTACACCCATGAATCTGAGAACCCATCCAAGCATCTTCTATGTCCCCAACTGCATGCAGAGAGCTTGAGGCACCGACACCATCCAACCCACATCCCTTAGAATGCATATTTTGAAGCATGGAAAGCGCTTCTCGGGGATGCCCGCTTCGGCAAAACCCTGAAATAAGGCCATTCCACGTCACTGAATTCGGCTCCGCCCCAGAGACCTGCATCTGATAAAGGAGTCGATTTACTACGGAAACGCTACCACGAGAAGCCGCATCAGCAAGCATGGCGCTGTAGGCCACGACAGACGGTTGAGGCATTTTGGCAAAAACTTTATCTGCATCACTTTGTGCGCCGCACTTGAGATAAAGGTGAAGGAGGGAGGACAAAACGACGGGATCATTGCATAGTCCGGAAACTACGGCGAGTAAATGGAGACATCGGCCAGCGATGAGGGAAGGAAGTGCAGCGCAGGCCTTGAGAGCGGAGGGGAGAATGAAGGGATCGAGAGGGAAACGGATAGAAAGCATGCGGGGAAGGAGGGAAAGGATGGTCAAGTGAAAGCGGGGAAGGTAGGAGATGACAGAGGTGCGGGGGAAGTCTGGGTGAGCGAGGTAGAATAGGAAGGCGGGAACGTCGGGGAAGCAGTGGTGAGTAGCATATAGAGAGAAGAATGTAGTGAACAGGCGGCTGTCGGCTCTCAGACCAGACCAAACTTCAATGGGAATGGGATCAGGAGGTAATATTAGAAATGTGAATTGGTGTTATTGTGATTGTATTGTGGTGATATTTTTTATTCATATTTATCATATTTATAGATTATATTTCNGTAGCATATAGAGAGAAGAATGTAGTGAACAGGCGGCTGTCGGCTCTCAGACCAGACCAAACTTCAATGGGATCAGGAGGTAATATTAGAAATGTGAATGGGTGTTATTGTGATTGTATTGTGGTGATATTTTTTATTCATATNCGCGCTTGATACTACACCCATGAATCTGAGAACCCATCCAAGCATCTTCTATGTCCCCAACTGCATGCAGAGCGCTTGAGGCGCCGACGCTATCCAACCCACACCCCTTAGAATGCATGCTTTGAAGCATGGAAAGTGCTTCTCGGGGATGCCCGCTTCGGCAAAACCCTGAAATAAGGCCATTCCACGTCACTGAATTCGGCTCCGCCCCAGAGACCTGCATCTGATAAAGGAGTCGATTTACTACGGAAACGCTACCACGAGAAGCCGCATCAGCAAGCATGGCGCTGTAGGCCACGACAGACGGTTGAGGCATTTTGGCAAAAACTTTGTCTGCATCCCTTTGTGCGCCGCACTTAAGATACAGGTGAAGGAGGGAGGACAAGACGACGGGGTCATTGCATAGTCCGGAAACTACGGCGAGCACATGGAGACATCGGCCAGCGATGAGTGAAGGAAGTGCAGCGCAGGCCTTGAGAGCGGAGGGTAGAATGAAGGGATCGAGAGGGAAACGGATAGAAAGCATGCGGGGAAGGAGGGAAAGGGCGACGATGGTCAAGTGAAAGCGGGGAAGGTAGGAGATGACAGAGGTGCGGGGGAAGTCTGGGTGAGCGAGGTAGAATAGGAAGGCGGGAGCGTCGGGTAAGTAGTGGTGAGTAGCATATAGAGAGAAGAATGTAGTCAAGAGGCGGCCGTCGGCTCTCAGACCAGACCAAACTTCAATGGGATCTGGAGGTAATATTAGAAATGTGAATTGGTGTTATTGTGATTGTATTGTGGTGATATTTTTTATTTATATTTATCATATTTATAGATTATATTTCTTGGTTAACATGTGCAAGCTAGTTTTCTAAGAGGGTGGGAGGGAAAAGGTTTAAGTTGGAGTGAGGGGTCTGTTAAATATAGTATTGTATTTATTTTGCTTTACCAATTAAGGGTAGTTTAGTCTTTTTCATATTGTATATATATATACTCTTGTAATGAGGTAATGAGGTGGATGTTTTGAAACTCTAGCCACTTTGTTTGTCTCCTCTCTTTTCTCTTATCTTTCTCAATCTCAGATGCAATTGTTAACACGGTATCAGAGCATCCAAGATCGATGAGACTGTAAAGCACTTTCTCTCTCGCGAAGTAGAAACTCCAGTTGAAAGCCGCATTGTTATTGTTCATTTGTCGCGATCGTGACTATTCGCGATTTCTGTTCGCGATTTTTGCTTGAGTTCGCGTTTTGGTTCAGCCATCGATCTCGTTCGCCATTTCCATTCTTAGGGCTTCGACCTTGAATGAATGAAGGTGATTGCTGCTTGCCGATCCCGTTCACGTTTCGGCACTGTAGATCTGAATAGCAGACGATAGGGACAAATGATTGCTGCTAAAGGATCGGCTTCATGGTTGTTCAGAGATTTCGGGTGATCTATCGATATTGGTTATTGATCTTCCTTTTCTTTTGTTTTCCTCTTTTTTTGTATCATTGCAATGACCGGTGAAAAAGATGATTCCCTTCAGTCTATTAGTGTGCAATTAAATGAACAAAATTACTCTTATTGGAGTTATGTTTTGAAGAATTTTTTGAAAGGGAAAAGAATGTGGAGTTATTTTTCTGGAACATCTGTGAAGCCTATAAATGAAAAGGATGAAAAATATGAAGAAATGTTGGAATTATGGGAAGCAAATAATTCAAAAATAATCACTTGGATCAATAACTCGGTTTCACAATCAATCGGTGTTCAATTAGCAAAATATGAAATCGCCAAAGAAGTTTGGAATCATTTAGAAAGATTATATGTGCAGTCAAATTTTGCAAAGCAGTATCAATTAAAGATACACATTCGTGCTCTTCAACAAAACAACATGAGCATTCAAGAATTTTATTCTGCTATGACTAATCTTTGGGATCAGTTATCTCTTACTGAATCTGCAGAATTACGAGCTTTTAAACCATACACTGATCGTAGAGAAGAACAGCGTTTGGTTCAGTTTTTGATGGCTCTTCGAAATGATTTTGAAGGGCTTTGTGGAACAATTTTACACCGCAATTCTCTTCCAACAGTTGACTCTGTGGTCAATGAGTTATTAGCTGAAGAGATTTTTCTCAAGTCTCAATCTGAGAAATGTAATGTTGAGAAAGGGATCCTCCCTACTCCTAATCCATCTGTTTTTGCTGCTACTCATAATAAAAGTAAATTTCATGGAAAGGTTGGTGTTGATGAATGTATCTTCTGCAAGCAGAAGGGTCATTGGAAAACTCAATGCCCAAAGTTGTTGAACAAATCTCAGCAGACACAACAACTGAATTTGTTGCACCCACGCACCTTTAAGACTTCAACATCAAATGTTGCAGCTGTTGTTCCTCCAACAGACTCTCCTGGTATTGGACATGCATATTCTTCAGGTCCTACAGTGGCTGTGCTTGCTGAACAGTTTCAAAAGTTTCTTGCTACACAACCACATGCCATGTCTGCCTCCTCAAATATAGGTTTGCCTTCTTCTAGCTCATCAGGTATAGCATCTTCCATTTGGATTCTTGACTCTGGAGCCTCTCATCATATGTCATCTGACTTTACATCATTTGTATCCTTACATCCTGCATCATATGTATTTGTCATGACTGCTGATGGCACTCCTATGTCATTAGCAGGCATTAGATCTGTATGCACACCACATTTATCCCTTTCAAATGTTTACTATATCCATAGTCTTACTTTGAACCTTGTTTCTGTTGTTCAATTATGTGATTCTGGTTTCTCAGTTTTACTTTCTTCCACTTCTTGTTATGTGCAGGATATGCAATTCAAGAGGCTGATTGGGACAAGGTGTAGACAAGGTGGACTTTATATTCTGGATGAGCTGAGAGTTCCAGATATTGCAGCTTCTAGTGTTGACCTATCATCTTTTCATTTGAGTTCATCTTCTTCTAAATTTTATTTATGGCACTCTCACCTAGGACATGTTTCCTCTTCTCGTCTAAAATACCTAGTTTCTACAGGCGCTTTGGGAGAGTTAAAAACTAGTGATATTTCTAACTGTCGTGGTTGTAAACTTGCTAAATTTTCTGCTTTACCCTTTCCTAAAAGTGTTTCACTTTTTGTTGCACCTTTTGACTTGGTTCATTCAGATGTTTGGGGTCCATCACCTGTAGTTACAAAAGGTGGATCTAGATATTATGTCTCGTTCATTGATGATTATACCCGATATTGTTGGCTTTATCTTATGAAAAATCAGTCTGAATTATTTAGTGTTTATAATATGTTTCGTGCATTTGTCAAAACTCAACATAATGCTGTTATTAAATGCTTTCGATGTGACCTGGGAGGTGAATATACCTCTACTAAATTCTCTGAATTACTTGCACGTGATGAGACTTTCCTTCAAACTTCTTGTACTGACACTCCTGAACAAAATGGAGTTGCTGAAAGGAAACATCGTCACATTGTTCAAACAGCTCATTCCCTTCTTTTGTCTGGCTTTGTTCCAAGTGAATTTTGGGGGGAAGCTATTCTTACTGCAGTCTATATTATTAACAGAATTCCATCTTCTGTTACTCCAGGTTTGTCTCCCTTTCAAAAATTATATGAACATGCTCCTGATTATTCTCCTTTAAGAGTTTTTGGTTCTACTTGCTTTGTTCTTCTTCCTCATGTACAACGTAATAAATTGTCTTCGCGCTCGGCAATCTGTGTATTTCTTGGTTATGGTGACGGTCAAAAAGGATATCGTTGTTATGATCCTGTCACTCAAAAACTCTTTGTCTCACGACATGTTGTATTTCTTGAGAATATACCATTTTACTCCATTCCTCCTCAGAGTTTTACAAAGTCTGATCTTATCCCAATTGACCCTTTTCACTTCGACATAGATATTGAACCTCATCATGTGATTCATCATCCAAATCATCTTGATATTGAGCTTTGCAGGGTTGACACTGGTAGTTCTGCAGATCCTGATGCTCCCACTATCCCTACTGCTCCCCAAGAACCTTCTGTGATTGTGGATCCTCCTCTTCGTCGGTACCCTCACCATGATCGCAAGTCTACTAAATTGTCAAACTTTGTTTACTCAACTTATTCTAATTCTTTTGCTTCCTTTTTAACCTCCATTTACAATCTGTCTGAGCCCTCTTCCTATCAAGAGGCTGTTCTTGATCCTCTTTGGCAGAAAGCTATGGCAGAAGAACTTTATGCTTTGCAAAAGACAAATACTTGGGACCTTATCTCTCTTCCTCCAGGAAAACATGCAATTGGTTTTCGTTGGGTGTATAAAATCATGNCTACAAGAGCAAGTGATTGACAAGGTCTCCACTGAAAGATCTTAGAAGGCTACAAGCCTCAAAAGACATATATATAAAACACCTTAGAAGGGTACACACTTCAAAAGACACAGACACATAAAAGACCTCAGAAGGCTATGAGGTGCAGAAGGTACTGGTTCATTTTGAGATCTATGTGCTATACTTCCGGCACAACCTCAAAAGGCATGAGCCTCCAAATGTATGCAATTATCCATTTTATAAAGTGTGTTTATTAACTTTAATTGCAAAATTTGGTACGATTGAAATCCACAACAACCTCAGAAGCAACATCAAAGATGTATAAAAAATACAATATCATCATTATACATGTTACATCAGATAATTAAAAAGGCTATAAAAATAATAAAAATGAGTATAAAGGTTACAAGAGATATCGCTGCTACAGAAGCATGAAAATTTTTCCTTCAAAGCGTAGCAGAAAAACTCTAGCATTTCTTCATCTCCACTGAAATGTGCAGCGACAGCAAGTAAGAAGATCCCGAGTCACCTGTTGGGCAGGGACAAAGATAACCTTCTTCATCTCACCGATGCAAAAAAAGATCTCGTTGTTCACCTGCTACGTAGGACGAGGACGCATTTCCTCTTCGTCGCAACGTGAAATAAGATTTTGTTGCTTATCTGTTACACAGGATGAGGACGACTTTCAACTTGGTTGCAACATGAAAAAGATCTCGTTGCTTGTCTGTTATGCATGACAGAGATGACATTCCTCTTTGTCGCAATGAGAAAAAAGATCCTATTGATCACATGCTACACATGACAAACAATTTTTCTATTTGTCGCAACGTGAAACCACAATGTGAAACAAGATATCGTTGCTCGTCTACTACACAAGACGGGGACGACTTGCAACACGGAAGATGATCATGTTGCTCGCTTGCTGCTCAGAACGGAGTCGACTTTTCTCTCACTGCAATGAGAAAGAAGACACAGTTGCTCGCTTATTATGCAAGGCTGAGACGATTTTTCTCTTGATCAAAACACGAAAGAATATCATGTTGCTTGTCTGCTACGCAAGACAAATAAAATTTTCCCCTTTGTTGCAACACAAAAGAAGATCTCGTTGTTTTCTTGTTACGCAGGCCTGGAACGAATTTTCTCTTGGATGCAACATGAAAGAAGATCTCGTTGTTCGCCTGCAATGCAGAACGGGGACGACTTTTCTATTAGATGCAACACGAAAGAAAATCATGTTGCTCACCTATCACGCAAGATGAGGATGAATTTCCTCTTCGTCGTAACATGAAAGAAGATCTTGTTGCTTACCTGATACGCTGGATGGGGACGATTTTTCTTTTGACCACAACACGAAAGAAGATCTCGTTGCTCGCCTACTTCGCAGGACGGGGACATCTTTCCTCTTGGCCACAACGAGTAAGAAGAATTCGTTGCCCGTGTTACTACGAAAGATGGGGACGACTTTCATCTTATAGAAAATCTCCTTAGCATAAGACCCACTCTCCACTCTTCCTCTTTTGCCTCCTTCTCCTCACTTGTTGTTCTTTCTTCCATTCATGGCTTCTATTTATAGGCTTAAGAGAAGACACAACATTAAAGACAAAAATTAAAAAAAAATTAAAATTTACATTCATTTAGCCTTTTCGGCTTCTAGCTTTTGGTTTTTCGGATTTTTCATTTCAAATAAAAAAGCTGAAAATCTTTCAATATTACTAACTTTTACCCTTCTAACTTTTTTCAAAAAAAGAAAAAAGAAAAAAAGAAAAGGGGGCAGCTGGTTTAAAAAAAATGAAAATGTGAATTCATTTTATCTTTCTGGCTTCTAGCTTCTGGTCTTTCGGCATCCGTCATATGACCTCCTGACTTCTTCATTCAAATAAGAAAAAAAAAAAAGCTGAAAATCTTTTCATATTCCAATCTTTTAGCCTTCCAAATTCCTTAAAAAAAATTTTAATTTTTGGTGAAGGAAATTCGAACGCCACCAAACACAATGGATAAATCTACCAAGACCACTAAGTTGTTTATGCTATAATTCTTATGAACATGTTTTATATATTATTATGCATAAGCATATTATAATGCATATGTATGCATATATTTTATTTTATATACCTCCTATCTCCACCAAACTGATATATATATATATATATAACTATTGGGTCTAAATGTTGTACTAATAATGCAATCACGANTATATATATATATATATATATATATATATATATATATATATATATATATATATATATATATATAAATATAACTATTGGGTCTAAATGTTGTACTAATAATGCAATCACGTAAATGAAAGTGTTGCAGATACTATTTTTCTTGGACGACGAAATTGAGCTCGCCCAAAAATAAGGGGACAACTGATACATCATTAACAAGTTTACATCACTCGACTTGAATCTCAAGGCATGACACGAATCTCGAGGTAATGTTTTGAATATGATACATTCAAATTAAACTAAGAGTCATCCAGGGCTTCGATTTCAACAAACTTACAGTCAAACTGATCAGATCAATGAGACAGACCCAATGATATCAAAATTAGTTCAAACCGATCAGATCAAGCTCAAATCAAGTTATTAAACCACTCTTGAAAGTTTCCCAGACATATTTAGAAAGTCAAACGAATGTCGAATCTAGCAAGTCTGTAGTCAAATTGAGCATCTCGATAAGACGAATCTAACGAGCCCAATATTGCTTAATTCTGACATCATTAAGGCATTCAAATGTTCATCAAACATTGTTTGATCGAAGGAAGCTCTCTGAACCGTCTGTTTAAAGTGGTTTATATTTCTGCATTAATTGTACCAAAAACACTATAAATAGAGGCCCACCTCTCTCATGAGGGGGAGGACAACTTGAGACATGAGAAAGAACTTGATGCATTTAAAATGAGCTAAAGTTCAACACCACTTCTGCCACTGTCGATCACTGTTGACCGCTATTAACCACCACTGACAGTCATCAATCTTCGTCGACCACTGTTTACCACCACCGACCGTCGTCGACCACCACCTACCAACCTCAACAGATCGCCTTCGGCTGTCGTCCACTTCTTACAACAAGTTCATTTGTACGTCGACATTGTAATTTGAAAAATTTTGTAACCCTTTCTTGCTTGTGGGACAAGGGGTATATGTAATCATCAAATTATAGTGGATTCTTACAACTGGGCTAGACCTCGTGTTGTTTTCTCTTTATATGTTTTCCACGTAAAAACTTCTTGTGTCACTCTGATTGTTTTCTTTTATCTGAGTGTGTGTTGAATTCTCTTGCAACGCTAAAACAATAATCCATTACTCTACTGCCGCAAATTTTCTAGGGCACATCAATTCTAAATAAAACACTTGAAGTGNGCTTTGTTTCTCAAAAATACCTCACATGGTCGTATCATACTCTCTCTATATGTTGATGACATGATCATCACTAGCGATGATGATAATGGGATTGCAGAGTTGAAATTACAATTAGCTGAACAGTTTGAGATGAAAGATTTAGGTACTCTTCGATATTTTTTGGGGATTGAAGTGGCTCATTCTCCTAGAGGTTATCTTCTTTCTCAATCAAAGTATACTGGCACCATCCTTGAACAAGCTCGTCTATCTGATACTCAGACAACTGCTACTCCTCTTGAGCTTAATGTTCATTATAACTCTTCTGATGGCATTCCTTTGTCCGATCCCACTTTGTATCGTCCACTTGTTGGCAGTTTGGTATATCTTACCATCACTAGACCTGATATTTCTTATGCAGTACATGTTGTAAGTCAGTTTGTTGCTTCTCCTACTACAGTTCATTGGGCAGCAGTTCTTCGCATTCTTCAATATCTTCGGGGCACTCAATTTCAAAGCCTTCTCTTTCCTACATCTTCCTTTTTGGAATTCCGTGCCTACTCAGATGTTGATTGGGGTGGTGATTCCACCAATCGTAAGTCTACCATAGGATTTTGTATTTTTCTAGGAGATTCTCTCATTTCTTGGAAGAGTAAGAAGCAAGCAGTTGTCTCTCGCTGTTCTACCGAAGCTGAGTATCGCGCCATGGCATCCACCACTGCAGAAATTGTTTGGTTGCGTTGGTTACTTGCTGATATGGGTGTCTCTTTCTCGAGCCCAACTCCTATGTACTGTGATAACAAGAGTGCTATACAAATTGCCCGCAACTCAGTGTTTCATGAGCGCACCAAACATATTGAGATTGATTGTCATTTCACTCGTCATCATTTTCAGCATGGCACCATCACCTTACCCTATATTTCTTCCTCCATGCAACTTGCTGACGTGTTTACGAAATTGCATTCTACTCATCGTTTTTGTTTTTTGATTAGCAAACTCTCGATGATTTTCCTTGATGCATCATGAGTTTGAGGGGGGATGTTAAATATAGTATTGTATTTCTTTTGCTTTACCAATTAAGGGTAGTTTAGTCTTTTCCATATTGTACATATATATACTCTTGTAATGAGTTAATGAGGTGGATGTTTTGAAACCCTAGCCACTTTGTTTGTCTCCTCTCTTTTCTCTTATCTTTCTCAATCTCAGATGCAATTGTTAACAGGGTCATTGTCGATCCTTGCGAGAGTGGGCATTTCATCTAGTGTACCAAAATTGGCTGAAATCTCACTTCATAAAATTACTTTGAAAAACATATTGTTAAATAGCTTAAGTTCTGGTAAAAAATTATTTTAGCGTTTTCCTTAAGAGAAAGGTTCATGCTTTTGTCATTCAGGTGTTTTGGCTTTATGATATTTTGAGGAGTTCCCCACATGATAATTATCAACCAAAGATAATCGTTTCTCCTTAACGTATGCATAGTTCATAAAGAAGAATAAAAAATCATAGTATAGTCGCTTAACCAAACAACATTTCCCAAGATTCTTCAAATCCTCTATTAAAGTTGTAAAACCATAATGATAAAAAAAAAATTCACTTGGTTTGTGTAGTTAACCTATTTGTTCTACTACACAACGATAGAAGTCGTGGTTTAAAAAATGTTTCAACTTAGTAATTGGTCAAGTCAGAAGTAAACAAAGATCTAAAAGTTAACCTAATAACATGAAAACATGACACAGATAAAACTTTACAGGGAAAATACATACATGAAAAATCACAAAAAAATATTAGCACTACATCACAAAAACACAAAAGAAATTTAGGTGTACTTCTGGAACTCTAAATCAATCAAAACACACAAAACCAATATATAACTGAAGATAAACATAGGCCAACCATGGGAATTACACCTTGCCTAACTGGTTTTCAAACTAGTTGTTTGTTTATTTTATTTTCTTCATTTGTTTCTTTCTCTTTATTTATTTTATTTCATTTCTATTATTTTTTTATTTCAATTTGATTTGTTTTGATTTGATGTTTTTTTTTTCAATTTGATTTAAGTTTTGTGAGTTTCTTTGGTTACATTCTTTTTGTTTAGGATTTGAAACCCAGTTCCAAACAATCGCGACACTGGTTTATATAAGAATAATATTTTATTTCTAAAATTTATTCGTTAAAACATCACGATGCACATTACTTCTTGAGATATTATCCATTGACTAGGAGCATATGTAAACACAAACCAATTTTTAAGGTCTATCAAAACTATGTTCCTTCAACTGCACATAAACACCAATTCAACTTCGTAGCTTTGCTTACAGTAGTTGTTATTTCTTTAACACCAATTTTGTACAAAATTTCCATATTGTCTCAAAAAAACACTTTGACGTTCTTGAATTGAAATTGAAGTTGAATTATTGGGCATGAAAATCATGACTTCAAGGTTCAATTTTCATTAATTGCTAATAACATGGCTCTTTCTTTAATTCCTCTCTTTTCTGGACCTATGCATATTTAAAAAATCTTAATCATCTCATTAAATTTTTTTTATTTCCCAATGCTATTTCTAAGCCAGTTAATAGCCAACCAAAGAGTCCAAGATCACTTAACTTTTTCTAGAATATAATATCATAAGAAATTTTTAAGAGAGTTTTTCATGTTTTATTAGTTAGTGAAGAATTCAAACACCAATTTTTTTTTATTCTATACTCACCTCAAGCTTCTTCTCAAGGAGACATTTTTTTCTTCTTTTTTTTTAAATCAAGTTTCAAATAATTTATTTTTATCATTTTTTTTCTTCAAGTCTTTCACATAATTTATTTTGATCTTTTCTTTTTTTTGCTTATTTTTTTCTTTTTTTCCACTGAGAATTACTACATTTGATGTAGTACATTTCTTTTTAGGATTTTGAATGTCTAAAATTCCCAAATTAATAATTCTTAAATATTTCTTAATATGAATTATGAGATATTATAACTCATTCAACATTCAGGACTTAATTATTTGGTAGAAAAATTAAAAGGCCTGAAATATCTTTAGTGAATTACTTGTATTTTAATCACACCTTTTTATTATGAAATTTATTTAGGACTAGGTCAAAGTTCTTTAAAGTGAAGGCCTTGATTTGTAGGGTATTAGTTTCATTCTCATCTTGAGTCATAATCTTATTAAAACACCAGAATCTTTATAAAAAATCACTCCTTTCTTGATCATCCTTTTGATAAGCTCTGAACATCTATGAGCTAGGTTCTCATTTTCAATTTTTTCTTCTTCATTTAACGTGATATTATCAGTAGAATTTAGGCAACAAAATATCTCTCCTTTCAAGTAAGCTTTTAAAATACTGAATGAACTCTGAATAATGGCAAGTTCTTATTATTTTCCTTATTTTTGTTGTGGTTGGAGAATTAAGACAAACTAACAATGATCCTGTTGAGGCTCCTTTTCACCGACCCTAGCAGTAAAAAGATGAAACATGCCATCCCTTAATAAGGAAGAGGTATCAGAAAGTCTACTTTCTTTGTCAGTGATATACACCTTTCAAAACTTAAGGATCTCCATAGTTTTTTTCTCTTTTTTAATGATCAAATTTTTTCTCCCTAATCCTCGTCCCCGACCTTGACCTCATTGAGCTGCAACATAATAATCTTTAATTTTTGTCTCTTTCAATGTTTTCTTTTTTAAAATCATTTTTGCTCTTTTGTGCTAAATTATACCTCAATACTTAATTGCACAATTTTAAACTTTACAGTAGTCCTTTTAGATGACATAATAAGATGATCTATAGTTGTTGGTTTACGTCTTCTCTTTGAAATTAGCTCTTATGATTGGAATTTAATGCCCAATTCCTTTGAGAACACTATCCTCTTTGGTAGAACATGGTAAAAAGTGATGAGCCAAACATCAATTGACTTCATTGTATGCTTGACGATAAGGGACTCTTCTACTTTCAGGACCCTCTTTAGCAATAGAAATTCTTAAGCTGGCATTAGATTGAGCCCAGCTGACGATTCTGTGACCTCTATGGTGTGTGATTTCATTATTGTAAATGATATGCCTTTATGAATTACTTTGATTTCATCAAAGCCAATCAAAAACTTGATTGTTAAACCCTGTGATATAACACTTTTACTTGTAGGCAAGTTCAATCTTTTCACAATTGAGCAAGTCAACTTAGAAGAAAACATTTCTTTGAAATTTGTAATTATCAAAGTGTGCCAAATTCATTTTAATACTCCATATTGTTTGAGGAGATTTCTAAAGAGACAAAGTACTTCACGACTCGTCAGTTAGACTGAGCGCTTTTTTCAAAACTTATATATAAAAATTTATTTTGGTTTTGTTTTGCTTTAAATTTTACTTTTGTATTGTTTTAGGGATTTTCTTTCATTATATTTTATTTTATTTTATTATTTTACTTCAATAAAGAAAGTTTAAAAAATGATAGAATTTAGATTAACTTATAAAAAATAAGTCGACCTAATGAGGAAATGAAGCAGATATGAAGTGAAGGATCTAGCCCATAAAAAGGAGAGGATCGATTTTATTTCAAATTCATTTCATTTGTTTTTTTTTTGTCCAAAAAATAACTTATTATTTTGTTGTGGGTTCTATTCCTTAGAATAAAGATTCTAGAACTTATTTTTTTAAAGGTGATAAACAGTTGGTTCTAGAATTAAGAAAATTAGCTGATTATACTTGCTCAAGGAAGAAATGAACAAGGTATATCAATGGAAGAACAGTAGCCTGATCTACCATAGAAAAAGACACACTTTTAATGTATGAAGATAAAACTATCAATCAAAGATGGAGAGAAAAATTAGTCCCCAACAGAGTCGCTAGAAAATATGTTTGTCTTTTTTTTTTGTATTGAAAAAAGATGTTTTGATTTGACCGAACAGATCTTGACTATTCAATTGTTTAAATAATCGAACATGAATTTAAGCAATATGACATTTCAAAAGATGAGAATATCACTTAATAAAGGGTTCAACTATTCAAACTAAAAAAATTATGATATTGTTTTGGTCTACAAAATTATCAACAGATTTTTCCCCTATTTAATCCAAAAATTAGAAAAGGTTAAATTATTTGGGTTATTAAATTCCTATAGGTGCCAGCCCCTATAGTTAATTACATATTAAACCATAGAAATCACTTAAGAAAACTCTCGATTAAGATTGAGGTTTTCTTTTATAGAATTCAATGTTTAGTTTCCATGATTGGTTATAAGAAAATTAAGTAGGAAATGAACAGTGTTGAATAGTTATTTTTGGAATCCAAATGAGTGAAAAGTTGGAGATGTCGAAGATGCCGACGAAACATCAGTAACACCTTAAACTAATCTATGGTTTGGATTTACATTTTTGAAAGGAAAGTTATTTAATGTTTCAATCCGATAATTTATTTTAAAATTTAAGATGTATATCCCACGATATAAGATTGTGAAAAAGCCTAAGAATGTGGGGTTTATGTTGTATTAGACGAACAACCTCAAAATCATAATACTAAAGTGATGTTCACTAAATAAAGTGAAACATCAAAAGCTAGTGTAAAGAAAGACAACACACATATTATTATCTAATTGTCATAAACATTCAGTCTAGTGAAGAAATCTTCTCTATCCAAACATTTTTAACGAGCAAACCATAAAACTATTTACTTCTATAATATCTATAAGTGAGTGCTGCATGATGTCTAGAGTTGGTAAGCATTGAAGAGTTAAAGAAATTGATTTTATTTTTATTGAAGATAACCTGGTCAAAATGCCTATGGTTTTCCGCCATCCAGGGATGTCATATTCTTTAATGTGCTTAGCCTAGAGAGGTAGTCAAACCTACTCTGACCAGAAGACTCTTGTCAGTAACCAATGGGTTGAATCATCCAAGAAATCTTTGTACACCTTGGATAGAAAGGCTTAAAGTTATGTTCAGTGATGTTGGTTCATTAGTGTTTTACTTTAAGTATTAATGTATTTTAAATTTTAAGTTGTTAAAAATTTTAGTTGCTTACGACTTCTTAATGGATTTTATTTATATTTCACTTTATTTAATTTATTTTATTTAGAGAAATTAAATTCAAACTTCCTTATGATTTTATTAAAATAAATTATTTTAGTTAAGTTCAAGTAATTTATAAAACCTCACAGTTTTCATAGGGTCATTCATATTTGAATTCCAAATGACCCCCATGATTCTTCGGTGTTTTTAATGTTCATTTAAGGTTTTATAAATTATGTTAGAAGAATTATTAGTTTACATCTTATTCAAATTTTCTTAATGAAAGACTTTATATTTTTTATTTCAATTCTTCTTACTTATCCGATTCATTTTTTTATTTGTTTGTTTGTTGAAAATTTCTATTGATTTGGAATTTTGTAGAAAAGTTAAAAAAATCTTTTTTTTTATTTCTGAAGTTTAATTTGAATTTTTATTTTTATTATCTTTTTATTTTTTTATTTTTTATTATCTTTTCTTATTATTATTATTTTATAATTTAATTTTGTTTTGTTTGAAAATTTTCCTTTGATTTTAGGTTTTACAAGAAAGTTATTTATTTTGAATTCTTAGTTCATAAGAACATATTTATATATTTATTTTTTCACTTTTCAGTTAATTCTTTTTTTTATTTTTATTATTAATGTGAAGGTTTATTTACTGTAGTATACTTTATCTTATTGAATGGTTTGAATTAATTTCTAAAGTTTCAAATGCTTGTGA
The DNA here is from genome assembly GCA_002079205.1 of Phalaenopsis hybrid cultivar. Classification (NCBI taxonomy): domain Eukaryota; kingdom Viridiplantae; phylum Streptophyta; class Magnoliopsida; order Asparagales; family Orchidaceae; genus Phalaenopsis; species Phalaenopsis hybrid cultivar. The sequence continues at coordinate 16,416 of JXCR01118737.1, read as the reverse complement.
TTTATTTAATTGAGTTTATTTTTTCTTTAATCAATATATTTTGTTATTAGGTTTCAAGAATTATTAAAATTATTTTTGTCAAATAAATATGCTAGTCACATGTTATAGGGTCTCAACCTAAACGCATGTCCTACATACACTATTTTAGGGCTTCTTTATAAGAAAAGAATAATATATACATTAACAAATTTTCTCCCTAAGCATATGTCCTACATTCACTATCCTATGATTCTTTTATCAGGTAAAATGGATTCATGCATTGGACGTCATCACCTTAAACACATGGCTTACATTATCTATCTTAGGGTTCTTTTCTCATATATTAAAGTGCAATAGATAAAAGCGGAAAATAAGAAAGTAACAGAACGTGTGTGTTGTTCCCAATGCCATTTCAAATGGATTTTCCAAAGAACCATAATATATGAATCCATAACAATGATATATGTCAACTTGGAAACATAAATGAGAGAATGAACGTTGTTACAAAAGATTGCCAAAAGANTATATATATATATATATATATATATATATATATATATATATATATATATATATATATAAATTAAAAAAGCAGTTCATGGCTCCTTACGCGTTAATATAGAAAGGTTTACAAATTAAGGGAGGGAAAGTGGATCACCATCTAAAAGAAAAAAATACATTAAGTTTCTAGGGGTTCCCCATTCCACAATATAACTCCACCCAAAGGGAAACAAGATGGTATAGTGACCAAAGAAAAATATGTTGAGATTTTTATACCTATTTTATACTAATATTGATGATATTGCACTTTAAAGAAGGGTAGTTTTGATTTTTTATTGCATGTATGTTGAATTATGGTCATTAAAGCAAAAAAAATGAAAAAAAAAATGAATTTGGAGCAAAAATGACAAAAATATGAAGATTTGAATTAGGGCGCCGACGACGAGCCCAACGGCGTCGACTACGGGTTTTTACTGAGAGTCTAGAATCAAATATTCTAGAAGGCTGCTGACTGTGTCATCGAGTCCGCCGACGGTGAGAGCAGCGGTTCTCTTAACAGGTGTATTGAATGTGGACAATTTTTTTAAGGGACGCTTAGGAAACTCTTGGAAAACTCTTCTACAACTTTAAGAGAAACATTTGGACTGAAAAAAGAGGAGCCGCGTGGTGATGTCCGCTGAGTTTTTGTTGTTTGTAGAGTGTAGAGAGTTTAATTTAGGGTTAGTATTGTGAGGAATTCTTCGATAGATTGTAAGAGTGGAGGGAAAGTGAGAGATTTCTTCCTTCTTGCAGCTTCAAAGAAGAATTTTGTGTGTTGTAAAGAAAAGAAGAGATTCAGAGGATTTTCGAGGAGTTTTATTGTGGAGGAATTATATATAAGTGGTATTTACTTATTGAAGTTTATATGACTTTGTTTTTATATATAAGTTCTAAGTTTTGTCGTATATTCTCCATGAGTTCTGAGTAGTTTTCTATGTCTTTCTTTTTATCTTGAGATTTTGTGAAATGATGATTTGAATTGGTTGAGCTATGAGAATGTTAAAGAAGTTGTGATGATCTTTTCATGAAATGGTAATTTGAATTGGTGAAGCCATAAAAATGTTTAATAAATTGTGATGATCTTTTCACTTCAATATTAATATTTACTTTCAATATGGAAATTGTTTGTTTAAAATATGTTGAGTTTTACAACTAAAGTAAAGATTACATCCAAGATTTAGGGAGGTCAAAGTCCTTAAAAGTTAGGTGCAAATAAATAGGAAAATAAAATTACAGGCGTAGAATTGGAGATTTTAGAGTGACAGACTAAAATCCTCAATTCGGTCCTATCGTTTGGGTGCTGAAGTGTAGATGTTAGCCCTCAGGCGAGGGGAACGTGGGAGCTCCGAAGTGAGAGCCAGTATCCTCCCAGCCTAGCCCCAGATTCAGTAACAAAGCATAGGATTAGTCAATGCTCTTTATGCCTAGACCAAAGGGTAAAGAATATGTATACTCCTATTTGACACAATACAATTTGAACTAATTCACTTTATCCATTCACTTTAATTTCTTGACAATGAGAATGATGCTTTCTTATATATTGAACTTCACATTAGAAACTTTATTAGTAGAATTTGTTAGTTAAGAGTTTGTTAAAATTACATATTTATTTCAATTGCTTATTAGTGACAAATAAGCAATTTGAAATGTATTGTTGTGATTAAGTATTGATTTTCTAAATCCTAGTTCATAGCCTCTCGTATTACTCCCTGTGGGATCGATATCCAGGACTCCATTAGAGCCATGTATTACTTGAGCGATACGTATACTTGCGTTGATAAGTGTGACTTTGCAATTATTGAATATTTTATACACATTTTTATCAAATTTATAACCGTTGTTAAGTTTTTAGCGTCGTTGCAGGAGACTTAATTCTTCTAGCAATAATATCAAATTCTTGTATTTTTAAGCATATAGAAACTCGTTGTCAAGTTTTTTGCGTCGTTGCCGGGGAGTAAAAAAATCATAATTAGAGTAACAAAAAAATTATGACTATTATAAAACTTTTACTTGAATTGCAACTTATTTTCATTCTAGTTAACTGTTTTTCTGTGTACAGATTTCCGTAAATTTGGACATGAAAATCTTATACCCTACGATTCGGAATTAGAACGCACTGTTAGAAGAATTAGAAAACAAAAAAAAGAACCTAGAAATTCTGACACAATGGAAAACAACGTGAACAATCAAGGAATAGAAAACAACATCAACCTAGACCTCTACGAGATTATGTGAATCCTACAGCAGATGAAATTCACTTACCTATCCAAAATCCTGATGTATCTGCTAATTCATTTGAGCTTAAACCTGTTATTATCCAAATGATACAAAACAATCAATTCAGAGGCACACCGCTAATTCATTTGAGCTTAAACCTGTTATTATCCAAATGATACAAAATAATCAATTCAGAGGAACACCAAATGAAGATCTCCTGCTATTATCCAAATGGTACAAAACAATCAATTCGGAGGTACACCAAATGAAGATCCGAATCACACCTTCTAGTTTTTTAGAACTTTGTGCTACCTTTAAATATGACAGAGTTTCGAACGATGTTGTTAGACTTAGATTTTTTCCTTTTTCACTTAGGGATAAGGCTAAGATATGGTTAAATTCATTAGCACCTGGATCTATTAGAACTTGGGGAGAACTTTCGCAGAAATTTCTATCTAAATATTTCCCTCCATCCAAAACTGCTAAACTTAGACATGACATAACATCATTGTGTCAGATTGATGGAGAGTCGATATATAAAGCTTGGGAGAGATTTAAGATAACATCATTTTGTCAGATTGATGGAGAGTCAATATATGAAGCTTGGGAGAGATTTAAATATACATCGTTCTGTCAGATTGATGGAGAGTTAATATATGAAGCTTAGGAGAGATTTAAAGATCTTCTTAAATGCCCTCATCATTCGTTACCAGACTGGTTAATAATTCAAACCTTTTATAATGGATTAGTGATGCCCTCATCATTCGTTACCAGATTGGTTGATAATTCAAACTTTTTATAATGGATTAGTGGGGTCTCTTAGATCGATTATAAATGTTATGGCTGGTTGTTCTTTAATGTCAAAACCTTTTGATGAGGCTTATTCGTTAATAGAAGAGATGTCTATCAACAATTTTTAATGGCCCTCTGAAAGGGTAAATCCTAAAAGAGTAGCTAGTATCCACGATTCTAATTCAATATCTATGTTATTTTCACAGATTACTGCAATATCAAAGAAATTAGATCATTATGGAATGAATTATTCTCCAACACCTACTATGATGGAAGAGAATTCATCTGGGCAATTTGTGGATGTTCAACCTTCATATGAGACTTTAAATGCGATTAAAAATAGACCCAACAATCCTTATTCAAACTATTATAACCCAGGTTGGAAGAATCATCCTAATTTTAATTGGAATAACAATTCTTCTATAAATCAACAATGGGCGAACAACCCAGTGAACCTATTGAGAAATTCATCCAACCAAGGAAATGTTAACTATAGATCTTCTTATCCTCTAGGATTGAACAGTAACACTCAATTTGAAGAAAAAAAGTTGTCTATGGAAGAGATGATGTTAAACATGGGTCAATAATTGCATAATCAAGGAAATCAATTACAAATTCAAGGAAACCAGTTACAAAATAAAGGAATTGCTATCAAGAATATTGAAAACCAATTGGGGCATATCACTACTACGCTTAGTAACCGAACATTGGAAACTTTTTCTAGTACTGTGGAACCAAATCCTAAAGATCACGGAAAAGAACAGATAAAAGTGATACAATTACGAAGTGGATAAAAATTGGAAACAAGAGTGCAGAAAGAAATAGAAACTGAAAAAGAGAAAGTGGATACAAAGAAAAAAAATGATCATGAAAACCCAGATTTAGAATATCCACTTACACCAATGAAAATTATTATGGAGAAACCTCCACCATAGTTTCCTCAAGATTGAAGCAACACAAACAAGGATAAACAATTCTCCAAGTTTTTAGAAATTCTTAAGAAATTAACGGTAAATATTCCCTTTATAGAAGCTTTAGAGCAAATATCAATCATGTGAAATTTATGAAAGATATTTTGAACAAGAAAAAGAAGTTCATTGATAATGAGTCTGTTGCACTTAACAAAGAGTGTAGTGCAATTATTCAGAGAAAGTTTCCTGAAAAATTAAAAGATTAATGAAACTGTTGCACTTAGCAAAGAGTGTAGTGCAATTATTTAGAAAAAGCTTCTTGAAAAATTAAAAGATCCACTTAGCGAAGAGTGTAGTGCAATTATTCCGAAAAAGCTTCCTGAAAAATTAAAAGATCCTGACTGTTGCACTTAACGAAGAGTGTAGTGCAATTATTCAAAAAAAGCTTCTTGAAAAATTAAAAGATCCTGGAAATTTCACTATACCGTGTGCTATCATGGAAGAGCTTTATGTGATTTGGGAGCCAGCATTAATCTTATGCCTCTATCAATTTTTAAAAGATTAGAGGAGCCAGCATTAATCTTATGCCTCTATCAATTTTCAAAAGATTAGGATTAGGAGAAGTTTCACCTACTTTTGTAACTCTTCAGTTAGCGGATAGTTCAGTTACTTATCCTAAGGGAGTTATATAAGATGTGTTAGTAAAATTTGATAAATTTATCTTTCCTGTGGATTTCATTGTTTTAGATATGGATGAAGATAAAGAAATACCTATAATTTTAGGGAGACCTTTTTTAGCTACTGGAAAAGCTATGATAGATGTTCAAAAGGAAGAATTAAGTATGAGAGTTAACAATCAAGAAGTGACTTTTAACATTGCGAAATCTATGAAATACTCTGTTGTTGAAAGAGATAATGAATGTTTTCGCATGGAAATTAGTGAACATCTATTGTACGAGCATTTTAAAGAACATTTTGAAGAGAAAGAACATTTTGAAGAAAAAGATGAAATTATTTAGGATGAAATAGAAAATGAAGAATTAAATTATATTCAGGAAAGATTTGAGATGTTGGATATTACAAGAAATGCTGATAAGAATCTAATTTCGTCAATTATAAAACCACCTGAATTTGAGTTGAAAATATTGCATAACCACTTGAAGTATGTGTTTTTAGGAAACTCATCTACATTACCTATTATTACCAAGCCACTTGAAGTATGTGTTTTTAGGAGACTCATCTACATTACCTGTTATTATATCTTTTCCTAGCCACTTGAAGTATGTATTTTTAGGAGACTCATCTACATTACCTATTATTATATCTTCTGCCTAGTCACTTGAAGTATGTATTTTTAGGAGACTCATTTACATTACATGTTATTATATCTTCATTTGAAGTATGTACTTTTGGGAGACTCATCTACATTACCTGTTATTATATCTTAAGAATTAAAAGAAGAAGTATGTATTTTTACGAGACTCATCTACATTACCCGTTATTATATCTTCAGAATTAAATGATTATGAAATATGTGTTTTTGGGAGACTCATCTACATTACATGTTATTATATCTTTAGAATTAAATTAATTGCAAGAGCAGACTTTTAGATAGATTAAAAAGATATAAGAAAGCTTTTGGTTGGACCTTAGCTGATATTAAAGGAATCAGTCATTTGAATTGTATGCGTAGAATTATATTGGATGAACAATATAAATCAAGAGTTGATCCACAAAGGAGATTAAACCCAATGATGAAAGAAGTAGTCAAGAAGAAAATTATGAAATGGTTGGACACTGAAATTATATATCCTATTTCAGACAGGTTAAGAAGGAAATTTTGAAATGGTTAGACACTGGAATTATATATCATATTTTAGATAGTGCATGGTAGTCCAATTTTAAAATGGTTAGACACTGGAATTATATATCCTATTTCAGATAGCGCGTGGGTAAGTCCAATTCATTGTGTTCCTAAGAAAGGAGGAGTGACTGTTGAAGCAAAAGAGAATAATGAATTAATTCCTATCAGACAAGTTACTGGGTTATGTATTTGCATTAATTATAGAAAATTAAATACTGCCACTAGGAAAGATCACTTCTCTTTACCATTTTTAGCCAAATAGTAGATAGACTTGCTGGGCACAAATATTTTTATTTTTTATAGATATACTGGCAGACCAAATAGTAGATAGACTTGTTGGGCACAAATATTTTTGTTTCTTAGATGGATATACCGGTTAATAGACTTGCTGGGCACAAATATTTTTGTTTTTTAGATGGATATACCGGTTACCATTAAATTTATATTGCTCCTGAGGATCAAGAAAATCATTTACTAGTCCTTTTGGAACTTTTGCTTTTCAAAGAATGCCTTTTGGATTATGTAATGCATTGGATATATCGGTTACCATCAAATTGCTATAACTCCAAAGGATCAAGAAAAGACAACATTTATCTTTTGGCTTTTCGAAGAATGCCTTTCAGATTATGTAATGCACCTGCAACATTCCAGAGATGTATGATGATTTCAAAGAATGCCTTTCGGATTATGTAATGCACCTGCAACATTCTAGAGATGTATGATGTTTGTATTTAGTAAGTTAATTGATGATGGATTAGAAGTGTTTATAGATGATTTCTCTATATTTGGAATATCATTTGACACATGTTTAAATTATCTTGAAAAAGTTTTGGAGTTATGCGAAAGAACTAATTTAGTTCTAAATTGGGAGAAATGTCAATTTATGGTTGCAGGAGTAATTGTGTTAGAGCATAAAATTTCAAAAAATGGTATGGAAGTAGACCCTGCAAAAATGCAAGTTATAACTAAATTAACACCTCCTACTAATGTAAGAGGGGTTATAAGTTTTCTTGGACATGTTGGTTTTTACAGCGTTATATTAAAGATTTTTAAAAAAATTACTAAACCTCTATGCTAACTTTTTATAAAAGGACAAGAAATTTGAATGTGCTGAAAAATGTTTAAATTCCTTTGAGTTATTAAAAGAAAAACTAATCACAACCCCTATTATAGTTTCACCTAACTGGGAGAAACCATTCGAACTAATGTGCGATGCTAGTGATTATGCTATTGAAGCTGTTCTTGAACAAATGTATGAAAAGATTTTTAAAGTTATATACTATGATAGTAAAACTCTTAATGATGCTCAAATTAACTATACTGTTACAGAAAAAGAATTACTGGCTATTGTGTATGCTTTTGAAAAATTTAGATCTTATTTAATTGAGACTAAATGTGTTGTGCACACTGATCACTTTGTTATTAAATATCTAATGCAAAAGAAGGATGTCAAACTAAGGTTAATTAGATGGATACTTTTGATGCAAGAATTTGATTTTGTGGTTATTAATAGATAGGGAACTGATAATCAAATTGCTGATCATTTGTCGAGATTAGAATATCATGAATTATCTGACACCGACAATGAAATTACATGTAGTTTTCCTGATTAACAACTTTATAATATTAATGAGTAGAAAATATCATGATATGCTGATATTGTTAATTATATTATGGCCACCTATGCTGACATTGCAACAACAAAGAAAATTCATTCATGATGCAAAAGCATATTTTTCGGATGAACCAAATTTATATAAACAATATAAGGATCTTATTATAAGAAGATGTGTACCTTATGAAGAAACTGAACTAATCATTCAGAAATGTCATGATTCTGAATTTGAAGGACATTTTGGGATTGATAAAACTGCTTATAAAATTTTACAAGTTGGATTCTATTGACCTACTCTCTTTAGAGATGTTTACAGACACATAAAAACTTGTGATCAATGCCAATGAGTAGGCAATATATCTAGAAGAAATGAAATGCCTCTGAATTTCATGTTAGAAGTTGAGATCTTTGACGTTTAGGGATTAGATTTTATGGGATCTAGAAGAAATGAAATGCCTCTGAATTTCATGTTAGAAGTTGAGATCTTTGATGTTTGGCTAGAAGAAATGAAATGCCTCTAAATTTCATATTGGAAGTTGAGATCTTTGATGTTTGGGGACGGGATGTTTATAAATACATAAAAACTTGTGATCAATGTCAACGAGTAGGCAATATATCTCAATGAAATGACATGCCTCTGAATTTCATGTTAGAAGTTGAGATCTTTGATGTTTGGGGATTGGATTTCATGGGGCCATTTATTCCTTCATCTGGGAACTTTTACATAGTAATTGTGGTAGACTACGTTTCAAAGTGGATTGAAGCACAAGCTTTACATCGTTGTGACGCTAAAAGTGTTTCAAGAGTTTTAATGAAAAATATTTTTACTAGATACGGAATGCCGAAAGTGATTATCACTGACGGAGGATCCCATTTTAAGAATAAATACATTCAGAGATTGGCAGAAAAGTTTAATATTATTCATAGAATCTCTTCTTCGTATCAGCCTCAAACTAGCCAGAGATTGGCAAAAAAAGTTAATATTATTCATAGAATCTCTACTGCCTATCATCCTCAAACTAGTGGGTTAACTGAAGTTTCTAATAGAGAGATTAAACAAATACTTGAGAAGACTGTAAACCCTAGTAGAGTAGATTAGTTTACTAGATTGGATACCACATTATGGGCTTACAAGACTGCTTATAAAACTCCTATTGGAATGACTCCTTACAGGCTGATTTTTTGAAAGACTTGTCACTTACTAGTAGAATTGGAGCATAAAGCAAATTGGGCGATTAAAGAATTCAATTATAATTTGAAAGATGCTGGTGAGAAGAGATTGTTACAAATGAATGAATTGGAAGAATTAAGAAATGACTCTTATGATAACGACAGAATTTATAAGGAGAAACTGAAGTTATGGCATGATCGGAAGATTAACCAGAAAAACTTTGAACCAGGACAAGAAGTTTTGCTTTACAATATAAGGCTGAAGTTATTCCTTGAGAATTTAAAGTCTCGTTGGTTAGAACCCTTTACTGTGACTCGAGTTTATACTTACGGAGCTGTTGAAATTGAAGAT
>JXCR01118726.1:46347-57303 GCA_002079205.1 Phalaenopsis hybrid cultivar | reverse complement strand
TTTTTGCATAGAAGTAAAGCTCTTACCTTAAGGAACTTGGATCTAGCAAATCTCACTCGATTAGACCAAGAAATCTTCAAGTTCCACTTGCTATAGCCCTTAAAAATGTGATTTTTGGTTGGGGAAGATGATAGGAGGTGTTAAAAATGGTATTTTTGGGCTTAAAATTCACTTTTAATCGTTCGCAAACGGATTTTCATGAACCGGATCTTAAGCACGGGTAAGTGGCACTTAGGCACCTCATAGGTTGGCTCACGCTTAAGCACGATATGTGGCACTTAGGCGCCAGTGCACAATTTTTGAAATTTTTAATTTTTAAGTAAAATGCACTATTAGCCTAAGTAAACCACCCCTAAATGGTCTCATAGCACTTAAATGAATATTTTTACTTCCTATAACTCCCTTCTCTCTCAAAATTCTCCATAATAATTAATTCAAGTTGAGGCTAAAAATAACATAAATTTTCATAAAAAAAACTTATATTAATTCACAAACAAGTACATACACATTTAACACTTAGTTCTCTCTCCAAATAGTCTTGGATAAGAAAATTTTCCTAAGTACAAAACACTTAACACACATTTTACAATTAAACACATAAGTGACACAAACACTAAACAAAAGACATAAACACTAACACACAATTCCTAACACTTAACTTAATGCCGTTCTTCATTAGAAGGAACAAATTCTTGTCTCTCAGTAGCCTCTCCAGGAATATAGAGTTGATAAAATGGACGGCGGTGACGAGCTCTAATACTATCATCTTCAATCCACTTTTGCTTAAGGAACATCGCCTTATCCACTTCCTTTATATAACTGTTATGGCTGAATTGCATCTTAAGTTGCCACCCAATATGTTCTAGATGAGCATGCAGTTCAAGCACCTTAGTCTATAATATAGATATAGTATTCTCCATCTTATTGATCTTCTTTGATATTCCTTCAATACTAATGGCTAAGAAACCGTTATAAATCTCTTGTGCACTTTGACTAATGAAATTTTTCCTCATGGTGGCTTCTTCCTTCTTCTTCAAATCCATCTCCCATGAAGACATTTTCTCTAAATCTCTCTTTCTTAGACTTTTAGGGCTAAAAATAATCCGGGGTGAAATTCTTCCACAAACCCCGTCTATTTATAGGCCTAATTCCCCCTCATAACTTCTATGCACGACTAGAAACTGCCAAGACACATTTATTCCAACTAAATTGCAGTTATAACTTATAGAAATCAAAATTTTCACATGTGATTAAACTGTCGTGCTTATGCGCTAGATCTAGCGCTAAAGCGCCAGTGCACATTTTTGCACCAGTCAACTTAACATCCAAATTCTCATTCTAACATGTCTAGGTTACTAAATAAAGTTTAAAAATCATTACTAGCACAAAATAAATTTAAAAATACTACCCCAAATTTCTTAATCAGACTCAAAACAATAATCAAAGCAAAAACACACTGATAACTATGGGTTGCCTCCCACAAAGCGCTTGGTTTTACGTCGTCAGCCTGACGTAACCAATGCTCATTTTGGTTGACCCAACATCATTCCATCATTATATTTATGCTGATCCCCTATATAATAAGGTTACAATCTATGTTCATTCACTTTAAAAATTTTCTTAGAATTAGGATTATTAATATTCATAGCTCCATAAGGATAAACTTTTATCACAACAAATGGACCCATCCACCTGGACTAAAGTTTGCCTGGAAGTAATCTTAACCTTGCATTATATAGCAAAACTTGTTGCCCTGACTAAAAACTTTTAGTAAAAATCTTTTGATCATGCCACATTTTCATCTTTTCTTTATAAATCTAAGCATTCTCATAAGATTCAGTCTTTATCTCTTCAAGCTCATTTTATTGTAACAATTTTTTCTCACCGGCATTTTTAAATTATAATTGAACTCTTTAATAGCCCAATATACTTTATGCTCAAGTTCAACTGGTAAGTGACAAACTTTCCCAAAGATTAGCCTATAAGGATTCATAGAATTTTTCATAATTATTTTAATTTCCCANCCTTGGGATCTATTACTTAATGAGCTTGTGATTCGCCCAAGTTGATTCTCAATATTTCTAATTGTAGCTCCTTGACTTTGTAACTGATTACCCATTTGTAACACCACTTCTTCTATGACAACTTCTTATCCTTAGATTGTGTATTAATGTTGATTCCTAGAGGATAAGTAGATCTATAATTATTATTCCCTTGGTTGTTCTAGTTTCCCAATGGGTTTAATTGGTTGTTCCCCCATTGTTGATTAGTACCACCTGAATTGTTATTCCAGTTAAAGTTGGGATGATTCTTGCAACCTGTGTTATAATAAATGGAATATGGGTTTTTTTGCTTACTATTTATGGTATTCAAAGTTTCTAATGATGCTTGAGAATCTATCATTTGGCCTAATGAATTCTCTTCAATCATGAAAATTTGTTGAGAAAAAATCATTCCAAAATTAGCCTAACTTCTTTGAAATTGCAGCAACTTGATTTGCTAACATAGTAAATGCATCAGTTTCATGAATATTGTCTACTTTCTTTGGATTCACCTTCTCAGAAGGCCATTGAAAATTATTGGTAGCCATCTCTTCAATTAAAGCATAAGCATCATGAAATGATTTTGACATCAATGGACCACCAGCAGCGGCATCGATAATAGATCTAAGAGAACCAATTAATTCATTATAAAAGATTTGAATTATTAACCAATCTGGTATAGCATTGTGTGGAAACTTTCTTAAGAGTTCTTTAAATTGATCCCATGCTTCATAAATAGATTCCTTTTCATACTGATTAAAATATGTAATATCGTTTCTAAGCTTCGTAGTTTTTGATGGTGGAAAATATTTAGCAAGGAATTTTTGTGTTAAATCATCCCAAGTTCTGATAGATCCAGGTGATAAAGAATTCAACCACATCTTAGCTTTATCTCTCAGTGAGAAAGGAAATAACCTAAGTCTTATGACATCATCTGAAACACCATTGTATTTAAATGTAGCACACAATTCTAGAAAATTGGTAAGATGTAAATTTGGATCTTCAGTTGGGGATCCTCCAAATTGATTATTTGATACAATTTGGATAATAGTAGGTTTAAGCTCAAATGAATTAGCCACTACAGTAGGGTTTTGAATACTACAATGTAGTTCATCTATAATAGGGGCATATTCTCTTAAAGGTCTAAACTCTTAATGAATTTCAGCATTTTGATTATTTTGGTTTTCCATTTTTATAATTATTTTGGATTTTTCAAGATTTTTAATTATTTTAGTTTTTCTGATTTTTCTAATAGTTCTTTCTAATTCAAAATCATAGGGCACTACTCCTTCAGAACCTGAACTACGCATACACTAACATAAAATAAAATAAAATAAAATAAAATATACAAAATAAGATATAATATTTAAAGTTTAAATAAGACTTTCTAAAAAAAGAAATTTACTTAGTTTTCTTTCCTCCTTGAGCAATGGTGCCAAAAACTTGATCTCAATATTTTGTATATGTAAGGATTTATGAAGTTGACACCACTACTTGACGATTTTAATCCCTGACAACGACGCCAAAAACTTGATCCCTAAATACTTAATGCTTATGCACAGTATAACAATAATTCTGATGGTATTTTTCACTTATATTTCTTTATTTTGCAACAAAACCAAAAACTTGATTATGAAGAAAAATAAGAATGAAACTTTTTAATTTATATATATTTATATTGGGATACTATGCAAGAATACATATGTTATCAAGTAATATAGGATTTTTTGATTGAGACCTGAATATCGAACCCACAGGGAAGATTATGCAATATGCACCTTTTAGAAAATTTTTCTATTTTTAAGAAGATAAATACTTAAATTAAGATTATGTAATATGCACTTTTTAGAAAGTTTTTCTATTTTTAAAAAGATAATTACTTAAACTTTGAACCCACAGGGAAGATTATGCAATATGCACTTTTTAGAAAGTTTTTCTATTTTTTAAAAAGATAATTACTTAAACTAAAAATGTTTTTACAGGAATTTAAAATTTAAATATTTTTGGTATTTTTGATATTTTAACGAAACAGTAAAAAGATAACTAAAGTTTTTGTAGAAGAAAACTATTTAATATGAAAATATCTTTCTTCTTATCATAAATCAGTAATAAGTATAGGAATTCTGTAGTGGAAGTATGCAAATTATGTTGTGCGAAATAGGAGCAATAATATTCTTTACCCTTACTAGAGATGCCNAAATCATTCCAAATTAGTCTAACTTCTTTGAAATTGCAGCAACTTGATTTGCTAACATAGTAAATGCATCAGTTTTATGAATATTGTCTACTTTAGATTCACCCTCTCAGAAGGCCATTAAAAATTATTGGTAGTCATCTCTTCAATTAAAGCATAACCGCAGAAGGCCATTGAAAATTATTGGTAGCCATCTCTTCAATTAAAGCATAAGCGTCATGAAATAGTTTTGACATCAATGAACCACCAACATCATCGATAATTGATCTAAGAGATCCAACTAATCCATTATAAAAAGTTTGAATTATTAACCAATCTCGGATAATTGATCTAAGAGAACCAATTAATTCATTATAAAAGGTTTGAATTATTAACCAATCTGGTATAGCATTGTGTGGAAACTTTCTTAAGAGTTCTTTAAATTTATCCCATGCTTCATAAATAGATTCCCCTTCATATTGATTAAAATATGTAATATCATTTCTAAGCTTCGTAGTTTTTGATGGTAGCATTGTGTGGAAACTTTCTTAAGAGTTCTTTAAATTGATCCCATGCTTCATAAATAGATTCCCCTTCATACTGATTAAAATATGTAATATTGTTTCTAAGCTTCATAGTTTTTGATGGTGGAAAATATTTAGCAAGGAATTTTTGTGTTAAATCACCCCAAGTTCTGATAGATCCAGGTGCTAACGAATTCAACCACATCTTAGCTTTATCTCTCAGTGAGAAAGGAAATAACCTAAGTCTTATGACATCATCTGAAACACCATTGTATTTAAATGTAGCACACAATTCTAGAAAATTGGTAAGATGTAAATTTGGATCTTCCGTTGGGGATCCTCCAAATTGATTATTTGATATCATTTGGATAATAGCAGGTTTAAGCTCAAATGAATTAGCCACTACAGTAGATTTTTGAATACTACAATAATAATAGTAGGTTTAAGCTCAAATGAATTAGCCACTACAGTAGGTTTTTGAATACTACAATGTTGTTCATCGATAATAGGGGCATATTCTCTTAAAGGTCTAAACTCTTAATGAATTTCAGCATTTTGATTATTTTGGTTTTCCATTTTTATATTTGTTTTGTATTTTTCAAGATTTTTAATTATTTTAATTTTTTTGATTTTTCTAATAGTTCTTTCTAATTCAGAATCGTAGGGCACTACTCCTTCAGAACCTGAACTACGCATACACTAACATAAAATAAAATAAAATTAAATAAAATATACAAAATAAGATATAATATTTAAAGTTTAAATAAGACTTTCTAAGAAAAGAAATTTACTTAGTTTTCTTTCCTCCTCGAGCAATGGTGCCAAAAACTTGATCTCAATATTTTGTATATGTAAGGATTTATGAAGTTGACACCACTACTTGAAGATTTTAATCCCTGGCAATGACTCCAAAAACTTGATCTCTAAATACTTAATGCTTATGCACAGTATAACAATAGTTCTGATGGTATTTTTCACTTATATTTCTTTATTTCTCAACAAAATCAAAAACTTGATTATGAAGAAAAATAAGAATTAAACTTTTTAATTTATATATATTTATATTGGGATACTATGCAAGAATACATACGTTATCAAGTAATATAGGACTTTTTGATTGAGACCTGAATATCGAACCCACGAGGAAGATTATGCAATATGCACCTTTTAAAAAATTTTTCTATTTTTAAGAAGATAAATGCTTAAACTAAAAATGATTTTTACAGGAATTTAAAATTTAAATATTTTTTGTATTTTTGATATTTTAACAAAACAGTAAAAAGATAACTAAAGTTTTTGTAGAAGAAAACTATTTAATATGAAAATATCTTTCTTCTTATCAAAAATGAGTAATAAGTATAGGAATTCTGTTGTGAAAGTATGCAAATTATGTTGTGCGAAATAGGAGCAATAATATTCTTTACCCTTACTAGAGATGCTATAAAGAACATTGACTAATTTAAAGTTTGAATAGTTCTGAAGACCGGCTAGGTAGGGAAGATACTAGCTCTCACTCTAGAGTTCCCTCAATTCCCTCCACCTGGGGGCTAACATTCTTGTATGAGAACCTAAAACAATAAACCAAGTTGGGGGCTTTAACCTGTCACGTTAAAGTCCTCTAACTCTACACCCATCAATGAATATTTCTCTATATATTTGCACTCAATCATATGAACTACATTCTCATTTATACAACCTCATGTGATTCTTTCCTATTGTTGATTGAGATAATGCCAGCATGGTTCTTACATGTTCTCATAATAAATTTTAACATAGGATTTGGCCAAATCAAGAAGTAAATGAAGTGCATGGATTTAAATCATCATAACTTTTCTAATATTTAAGATCAATACTCTCCACAACTTCCATCCAAAACTTAATTACTTATCATTTTAAGAGGAAAAATAAAGAAAACTACTCAAAATCCATAGAGAAAATAAAACTACAATTTAGTTTAAAAGAGGAAGTCATTGTCAAACCAACAATAAGTCTCGATTAAAACTAAAAGTAGTCTAAAACAAAAAGAAAAAAAACTTAACATCAATTCCTCCACCAAAATCTTGAAGTTCCTTTGAATCTCTTCTCTTTTACAATCTCTTAATAACAAAAAGGATAAAGTAAATAAAAAGTGGTTCCTAAAAATCTCTCCGAACTAACTCCCAGAAAAGAACTTTCAAAACTTGCCTATATTTTCAGGACTCTTTTCTAAGTCCTCTCTTTTTTTTTTATAGTTTTTNAATATTTCAACTTCTAGCATATAATTGAGGGGCATCTCATTTCTTTTAGAAATATTGCTTACTCTTTGACATTTATCATAAGTTTTGATATAAGCATTGATATCTCTAAATATTGTAGGCCAATAAAATCCAGATTGTAGAATTTTGTATGCTGTTTCATCAACACCAAAATGTCCCCCAAAATAAAAATTATGACATTTTTAGATAATTTCATAAGTTTCTCTTAGGGTTTAGGGTAATGGTACACTTCTTCGAATGATCAAGTCATTTCCTTGTTTATATAAATATTGGTCATCCAAAAAATAAGTCTTAGCTTCAGAAATAAATTTCCTTATTTATTGTTATGTCATTCCATATGGTTTAAGATCACTAACAGTATAGTTCACAATGTTGGCATACCACGGAACACGCCACTCATTTACAGTGAACAATTTTTCATGTGGAAAATGTTCATTATTTTATTTTCAAAACAGAGTGGTTTTTCTAATTAAAGCCCAGACAAATGATCAGTAATTTGATTTTCAGTTCCCTTACAATCTTTTATTTCAAAATCAAATTGTTGTAAAATAAGAATCCATCTTATAAGTCTCAGTTTAGTATCCTTCTTTTTCATTAAGAACTTAATAGCAGAATGATCTGTATGCACTATATAATGAGTTTCAATCAAATATGATCTCAATTTATCAAAAGCATATATTATTGCTAATAACTCTTTTTCAGTTGTTGTATAATTAATTTGAGTTTCATTAAGAGTTTTACTAGCACAGTAAATAACTTTGAAAATTTTATCATATCTTTGTCCTAAAAAAACTCCAATAGCATAATCACTTGCCTCACACATAAGTTCAAAAGGTTTTTCCCAATTTGGTGAAACTATAATTGGTATCATGATTAATTTTTCTTTTAATAATTTAAAAGCCTTTAGGCATTCCTCATCAAAATTGAAAATTACATCTTTCTCCAGTAAATGGCATAAAGGCTTAGCAATCATAGGAAAGACCTTAATATATCACCTGTAGAATCTATCATGTCCTAAAAAGCTTCTAATTTCCCTTACATTTGTTGGATAAGGTAAATTAGCGACCACTTCAATTTTAGAAGGATCTTCTTCCATACTATTTTTTGATATTTGATGACCTAATACAATTCCTCCTACCACCATAAATTGGCATTTTTCCCAACTATGGAGTAAATTTGTTTCTTCACAGCACTTTAGAACTTTAGATAAATGTTCTAAACATGAGTCAAATGAAATTCCAAATACTAAAAAGTCATCCATAAATACTTTAATCTCTTTTTCAATTAAATCACAAAAAATTACCATCATACATCTTTGAAATGTAGCAGGGGCATACATAAACCAAAGGACATTCTTCTAAAAGCAAAAACATAAGGACTGGTAAATGTTGTTTTCTCTTGATCCTCAGGAGATATTTAAATTTGGTGATAATCGATATATCCATCTAGAAAATAAAAGTATTTATGCCTAGCTAGTCTATCCAACATTTGATTTAGAAAGGGTAGTGGATAATGATCTTTTCTAGTGGCAAGATTTAATTTTCTATAATCAATGCATATTCACCACCCTGTAACTTGTCTAGTAGGTATTAACTTATTATGCTTATTCACAGTTACAGTTACTCCTCCTTTCTTTGGAACACAGTGAATCGGACTAACCCATGCACTATCTGAAATAGGGTAGATGATTCCATCATCTAACCACTTTAAAATTTCTTTCTTAACAACCTCTTTCATAACAGGATTTAATCTCCTTTGTGGATCGGCCCTGAGTTTGCAGTTTTCTTTCAGATTAATTCTATGCATACAAATTGAAGGATTGATTTCTTTAATATCAGAAATTGTCCATCCGAAGACTTTCTTAAAATTTTTCAGAATTTTCATCATATTTTCTTCTTCTTCCTTTGTCAACTTTAGGTAAATTATAACAGGTAAAGTAGAGGAATCTCCTAAAAAGACATATTTTAAATTTTCAGGAAGTAATTTCGACTCGAGTTCAGGAGGTTTTTCAATAGATGGACAAAATGATTTGTCTTTATCTATTATGTCTAAAATTTCAAAACTTTCTTGAACATAACTTGAATCTTCCTTAAAAAGGTTTATACATTGATCTAATTCCTCTTCTTGCTCGTGTTCTAATTCTTTTTCTTCAGATTTTTCTTCATAAGTAGTCTTGAAATGACATTCACTCAGATATCTTCTAACATCCATTTTATAGCATTCATCATCTTTACCTTTTGTAGGGTATTTCATTGACTTTGAAGTGTTAAAAGTAATAATTTTATCATTGACGTGCATTGTTAATTCCCCTTTCTGTACATCTATCATTACTCTTTCTATGGGTAGGAAAGGTCACCCCAAAATGATAGGTATCTCTTTATCTTCCTCCATATCTAGCACAATAAAATCAACAAGAAAGATAAATTGATTCACTTTCACTAGGACATCTTCTATAACTCCTTTAGGATAAGTTATTAAACAATCTGCTAACTATAGAGTTACAATAGTAGGGGTTATTTCTCCTAATCCCAATCTCTTAAATATTGATAATGGCATAAGGTTAATTCTTGCACCTAAATCATAAAAAGCTTTCCCATAAAATCTTTCTCCTATTGCACATGGAATTGTAAAGCTACCAGGATCTTTAAGCTTGTCAGGAAGTTTCTTATGAATTATAGAACTGCACTCCTCACTAAGGGCAACAGTCTCATTATCTTAACACTTCCTTTTTCTGTTGAGAATATCCTTCATAAACTTTACATACCTTAGCATTTGTTCTAATGCTTCAGCAAATGGAATATTGATTGTAAGCTTCTTAAATATTTACAAAAATTTTGAAAATTTCTTATCCAACTTCTATTGTCAAAGTCTCTGAGGAAATGGAGGTGATGGTTTTTCTAAATCAATTTTCTGAGGAGAAATAGGTCTTTCAAAATCTTTTGGAGCGTACTCTTTTGATTCTTCAATTTCTTCTCTCTCTACCACAATCTCTTTTTGAACCCTACCTTCCAACTCTCTTCCGCTTCTATGCTGTATGACTTTAACTTGCTCTTTATTCTGGACTTTTGGATTTGATTTAATATTACTAGGAAGTATTCCTTGGGATCTATTACTTAATGAATTTGCAATTTGCATTCTCAATATTTCTAATTGTAGCTCCTTGACTTTGTAACTGATTACCCATTTGTAACACCATTTCTTCTATAGACAACTTCTTATCCTTAANATAAAATCTTTCTCCTATTGCACATGGAATTGTAAAGCTACCAGGATCTTTAAGCTTGTCAGGAAGTTTCTTTTGAATTATAGAACTGCACTCCTCACTAAGTGCAACAGTCTCATTATCTTCACACTTCCTTTTTCTATTAAGAATATCTTTCATAAACTTTACATAGCTTAGCATTTATTCTAATGCTTCAGCAAATGGAATATTGATTGTAAGCTTCTTAAATATTTACAAAAATTCGGAAAATTTCTTATCCAACTTCTATTGTCAAAGTCTCTGAGGAAATGAAGGTGATGGTTTTTCTAAATCAATTTTCTGAGGATAAATAGGTCTTTCAAAATCTTTCGGAGCGTACTCTTTTGATTCTTCAATTTCTTCTCTCTCTACTGCAATCTCTTTTTGAACCCTACCTTCCAACTCTCTTCCGCTTCTATGCTGTATGACTTTTACTTGCTCTTTATTCTGGACTTTTGGATTTGATTTAGTATTACTAGGAAGTGTTCCTTGGGATC
Source organism: Phalaenopsis hybrid cultivar (assembly GCA_002079205.1). Lineage (NCBI taxonomy): Eukaryota > Viridiplantae > Streptophyta > Magnoliopsida > Asparagales > Orchidaceae > Phalaenopsis > Phalaenopsis hybrid cultivar. Next base: position 46,571 of record JXCR01118726.1, on the reverse strand, counting down.
TATTACTTAATGAGCTTGTGATTCGCTTTCTAATTGTAGCTCCTTGACTTTGTAACTGATTACCCATTTGTAACACCACTTCTTCTATGACAACTTCTTATCCTTAGATTGTGTATTAATGTTGATTCCTAGAGGATAAGTAGATCTATAATTATTATTCCCTTGGTTGTTCTAGTTTCCCAATGGGTTTAATTGGTTGTTCCCCCATTGTTGATTATTACCAC
>JXCR01118726.1:18314-44404 GCA_002079205.1 Phalaenopsis hybrid cultivar | reverse complement strand
AAGATCAATACTCTCCACAACTTCCATCCAAAACTTAATTACTTATCATTTTAAGAAGAAAAATAAAGAAAACTACTCAAAATCCATAGAGAAAATAAAACTACAATTTAGTTTAAAAGAGGAAGTCATTGTCAAACCAACAATAAGTCTTGATTAAAACCAAAAGTAGACTAAAGCAAAAAGATAAAAATTTAACTTCAATTCCTCCACCAAACTCTTGAAGTTCCTTTGAATCTTTTCTCTTTTACAATCACTTAATAACAAAAAGGATAAAGTAAATAAAAAGTGGTTCCTGAAAATCTCTCCGAACTAACTCCCAGAGAAGAACTTTCAAAACTTGCCAATATTTTGTAACAAAAAGGATAAAGTAAATAAAAAGTGGTTCCTAAAAATCTCTCCGAACTAACTCCCCATAAAAGAACTTTCAAAACTTGCCTATATTTTCAGGACTCTTTTCTAAGTCCTCTCTTCTTTTTTTATAGTTTTCCAAGAGGTGCCTTGGGATCTCTTTAAAATGTATCTTGATTCGATGTATTTGCCCAAGAGATGCATCCTTTCATGATAATTTTTTGTCCATGGTGGTTACAACCTCCTATTAAGTCAATGGATGCCTCAAAAACCTCTTCAAAATTTGTGAAAACTGATTTTACTTGTATAGTAACTGCCATTGGCGCTTAAGCGCGGGGTCTCAGTGCTTAGGCGTGGTCTTCTCTGTTTAACCGATGCTTAAGCGCCGGANTTTTTCAAGAGGTGCCTTGGGATCTCTTTAAAATGTATCTTGATTCGATGTATTTGCCCAAGAGATGCATTCTTTCATGATAATTTTTGTCCATGGTGGTTACAACCTCCTATTAAGTCAATGGATGCTTAAAAAACCTCTTCAAAATTTGTGAAAACTGATTTTACTTGTATAGTAACTGCCATTGGCGCTTAAGCACGGGGTCTCGGTGCTTAGGCGTGGTCTTCTCTGTTTAACTGATGCTTAAGCACAGGATCTGGCGCTTAGGGGGTAAAACTCTTTACACAATTTTTCACCTTTTTGCTCCAAATTTGATCCTTTTTCACTCCTTTAAGCATTTTTTCCATTTTTACTTGTATTTACAAGAAAAACACAAAAATAANTACTTGTATCTACAAGAAAAACACAAAAATACCTTCCATTAAAGCGCAATATCTCAAAAATACGTATAAAAATATGTCTAAAAATACTATATATTTTAGGTGTATCACTCTACTATTTTAAAATACTTATGCTTTAATGTAATTGTGTGGATTTGATTTACTTTACTTTGCTTTAGAACTTAGATTATGTGTACAGTTTTGTGTCAGTGTTCAAGTGTTGTGACTTGATTTCGATGCTGAATTATAAGTTACTTTGCTTTGAAGATGTGTNACTTCCATTAAAGCGTAATATCTCAAAAATATGTATAAAAATATGTCTAAAAATACTATATATTTTAGGTGTTTCACTCTACTATTTTAAAATACTTATGCTTTAATGTAATTGTGTGGATTTGATTTACTTTACTTTTCTTTAGAACTTTGATTATGTGTACAGTTTTGTGTCAGTGTTCAAGTGTTGTGACTTGATTTTGATGCTGAATTATAAGTTACTTTGCTTTGAAGATGTGGAAAAGTGATTAGAAAAATGTATTTGTAAAAAGTGTATTTTCATATATAAAAATTAATTTGGTGTTGTTTGTGAAAATGTTTGTTTGTGAATTATGTTTAAATAAAAATTAATGTTCAAAAAGACTAAATAAACTTTGGAGTAAATTGAGAGAAAATGAACAATTGAAAAATTCAAAATTGTGAATTTTGGCCTCTGGCACCGACGACGCTAGATGGGCGCCGATAGCGCCCTCGACCCAAACCGACCCTAACACCTTTAAAATTCGCTATTTACATAGTGAAACACCATTTTTACCCCTTGAGTCACCTTCAACATCCGGTTTATGCACCCAGGGATTGCTAGGCAAGCAAAGCTTGGATTATATCTTCTCTAGGTATGAGCTACATTTTGAACTCAAAATTTTTGATTTTCACCAAGGATTTATCTCACATTGCTGAGATCCAAAATTTTGAAATTTTTTTGGAAGATTTTGAGAAAATCCTTTAGTTAAGAACTCTTACTTAATAGATTTAAGTTTGAAGCATTCCACATTGGGATATTTGGAATTTTTTGGAATTTATTTGGATTTTATCAAATTTTTGTAGATTTACCATGACACCTAGAATGAGCAAAGGAAAAAGGAAGGTGAATTTTGATGATCAAAGTTTTTCAATTACAAAGCGAACATTTTCTTCAATAGTCTATGTAACACTAAAAAAGTGATTTTAGATCGAGGATTTAAAAATTGAGAGGAGAAGTCGAGAGAATAATCAATGCTCAACAGTGGGAGAATTTCTGCTACTTTACTGTTGAGGCGATTATTGGTATAGTGATGGAGTTCTATGCCAATTTCATGGAGACTTCTGAAAACTTTGTATTTGTTCAAGAGAAAATGGTGGAGTTTACTCCGAGTAAAATTAATGAATTTTATTAGTTGAAAGATGTGTATGCCAATATAAGTCAGTTTTTACTACGAATGAGGACTTGGGCAAGGTTATTTCTTTTTTTCCCTGATGGAAGAGTAACCTGGAAGGTGAAGAATGGAATTAGTGTAAACTTTTCTCATTCAATGTTAAATGTAGTATCTAAGGCCTGACATTATTTTATTTTTAGAAGAATTATACTGCAAATCATCATAGTGAGGTTATAAGGGATAGAGCCATCTTAAACTTTTGTATCCAGCAGATGAAAATGATAGATGTAGGACCTTTTATTTATAGAAACACTAGATCTATTGCTTTTGGAGAGACTACTGGAGGTTTAACACACCCTACCCTGATCTTCATACTATGTGAATAGGCAGGAATTGTTTATAGACAAGAGGAGGAGTGGATTGAACCTCTAAGACCAGCTGGGCCTGCTAATATCAAGACTTATGAATCTCATGTTTTATGGAGATCTGGAAGTAGGACCAACGATATTACTTCTCCTTCAANCATCAATGAATATTTCTCTATTTATTTGCACTCAATCATATGAACTACATTCTCATTTATACAACCTCATGTAATTCTTTCCTATTATTGATTGAGATAATGCCAGCANTTCCATTAAAGCGCAATATCTCAAAAATACGTATAAAAATATGTCTAAAAATACTATATATTTTAGGTGTATCACTCTACTATTTTAAAATACTTATGCTTTAATGTAATTGTGTGGATTTGATTTACTTTACTTTGCTTTAGAACTTAGATTATGTGTACAGTTTTGTGTCAGTGTTCAAGTGTTGTGACTTGATTTCGATGCTGAATTATAAGTTACTTTGCTTTGAAGATGTGTAAAAGTGATTAGAAAAATGTATTTGTAAAAAGTGTATTTTCATATATAAAAATTAATTTGGTGTTGTTTGTGAAAATGTTTGTTTGTGAATTATGTTTAAATAAAAATTAATGTTCAAAAAGACTAAATAAACTTTGGAGTAAATTGAGAGAAAATGAACAATTGAAAAATTCAAAATTGTGAATTTTGGCCTCTGGCGCCGACGACGCTAGATGGGCGCCGATAGCGCCCTCAACCCAAACCGACCCTAACACCTTTAAAATTCGCTATTTACATAGTTAAACACCATTTTTACCCCTTGAGTCACCTTTAACATTCGGTTTATGCACCTAGGGATTGCTAGGAAAGCAAAGCTTGGATTTCATCTTCTCTAGGTAAGAGCTACACTTTGAACTCAAAATTTTTGATTTTCACCAAGGATTTATCTCACATTGCCGAGATCCAAAATTTTGAGATTTTTTTGGAGGATTTTGAGAAAATCCTTTGGTGAAGAACTCTTACTTAATAGATTTAAGTTTGAAGCATTCCACATTGGGATTTTTGGAATTTTTGGGAATTTTTTTTGGATTTTATCAAATTTTTGTAGATTTACCATGACACCTAGAATGAGCAAAGGAAAAAGGAAGGTGAATTTTGATGATCAAAAGTTTTTCAATTACAAAGCGAACATTTTCTTCAATAGTCTATGTAACACTAAAAAAGTAATTTCAGATCGAGGATTTAAAAATTGGGAGGTGAAGTCGAGAGAATAATCAATGCTCAGCAGTGGGAGAATTTCTGCTACTTTACTGTTGAGGCGATTATTGATATAGTGATGGAGTTCTATGAAAATTTCATGGAGACTTCTAAAAACTTTGTATTTGTTCAAGAGAAAATGGTGGAGTTTACTCCGAGTAAAATTAATGAATTTTATCAGTTGAAAGATGTGTATGCCAATATAAGTCATTTTCTACTACGACTGAGGACTTGGGCAAGGTTATTTCTTTTTTTTTCTGATGGAAGAGGAACCCGGAAGGTGAAGAATGGAATTAAGGTAAACTTTTCTCATTCAATGTTAAATGTAGTATCTAAGGCCTGACACTATTTTATTTTTAGAAGAATTATACTGCGAATCATCATAGTGAGGTTATAAGGGATAGAGCCATCTTAAACTTTTGTATCCAACAGATGAAAATGATAGATGTAGGATCTATTATTTATAGAAACACTAGATCTATTGCTTTTGGAGAGACTACTGGAGGTTTAACACACCCTACCCTGATCTTCATACTATGTGAATAGGCAGGAATTGTTTATAGATAAGAGGAGTGGATTGAACCACTAAGACCAGCTGGGCCTGCTAATATCAAGTGTTATGAATCTCATGTTGGATGGAGATCTGGAAGTAGGACCAACGATATTACTTCTCCTTCAGGTACTTCTAGTGCCCCTACTATCCAAGAACTTATGGAGCAAATGATGATTCAACAAGGAGATATTTTGAGAATGGATCATAGAATAGAAAATATGGAGGGCATAAATGCTCATTTTGATGATTTGTTAAGAAAAAAACTTTGAATACAATGCTGCTTATGATGATGTGTTAAATTCATGAAGGATGCTTACTCAGTTCAATTTCTTACTCACCCTGTTTTTACTCCATATCAGCAACAAAATCTGGATGTGGAAGAAGAAAAAGAAGAAGACAATGATTAATGATGCTTTAGTTAGATTTTTGTTTAGTTTTTGTTTATTTGTACTGTATTTTAGAAACTGTTTGTTTGTGAACTGTGGTATTTTATTTTGTTATATGATGTGTTGTGAGACTGTTTTTAATACTGTTATTATTTTTTAGTACTTTGTTGGATGTATTTGTAGTTAACTCTTTTTCAGCAAATTTTTTTTATGTTTTATGTGCTATTTAATGTTTTAAGTCTTGTAGCATTTTATATTTGCACCTGTAATATTTCAGAGTTAAGTTTCAAATCAGAACCTTCAACAGGTATGTCTTTCTTTATGTATTAAATGTTTTCTTTAACCCTTAATTTTTCAAGTTCTTCAGCTAAAATCTTTTAAAAATTTAAATTTGGGGAGAAGATAAATTACTTTTTAAGAAAATAAATTTAATTTTATTTGTCCTCTATTAATTATAGNTACTTCTAGTGCCCCTACTATCCAAGAACTTATGGAGCAAATGATGATTCAACAAGGAGATATTTTGAGAATAGATCATAGAATGGAAAATATGGAGGGCCAAAATGCTCATTTTGATGATTTGTTAAGACAAAACTTTGAATACAATGCTGCTTATGATGATGTGTTAAATTCATGAAGGATGCTTACTCAGTTCAGTTTCCTACTCACCCTATTTTTACTCCATATCAACAACAAAATCTGGATGTGGAAGAAGAAGAAGAAGAAGACAATGATTGGTGATGCTTTAGTTAGATTTTTGTTTAGTTTTTGTTTAATTGTACTTTATTTTAGAAACTGTTTGTTTGTGAACTGTGGTATTTTATTTTGTTATATGATGTGTTGTGAGACTGTTTTTAATACTGTTATTATTTTTTAGTACTTTGTTGGATGTATTTGTAGTTAACTCTTTTTCAACAAATTTTTTTTATGTTTTATGTGCTATTTAATGTTTTAAGTCTTGTAGCTTTTTATATTTGCACCTGTAATATTTCAGAGTTAAGTTTCAAATCAGAACCTTCAACAAGTATGTCTTTCTTTATGTATTAAATGTTTTCTTTAACCCTTAATTTTTCAAGTTCTTCAGCTAAAATCTTTTAAAAATTTAAATTTGGGGGGAAGATAAATTACTTTTTAAGAAAAGAAATTTAATTTTATTTGTCCTCTATTAATTATATTTTCAAAATATTGTAAAAATTGCTAACATGGCCTTTGGTATTAGAGGATAACTTTAGATAACTATATCTATGTTCCTAAATATATAGTAAACTTAAGTAAAATTTTTTAATAATAAAGGTTAATTTTAAAGATTAAGATTATTTGGTATGATAGAATAAGACTATGTTTTCCTATTTTTAGTAAAGGAATTTATATTTTTGAAGCATTAAAAATCTTAGAGATTCATGTAAAAAGAAAAGATTAAAACATTATGAAAAATCTTTAAAGCTAATATAGATTTATAAAGTGAAGAAATGCAAAATGTTTTTACTTTTAAGAAAGGGATAGTGAAGTTCAAAATCAATAAAGGCTATCCAGATATAGTAATCCTCACTTGAAAAGAAAAAAAATAAAAAAGGAAAGAAAAGAAAAGAAAAAGGATTGAAAATGATCCTGAAAAGAAAAAAAAAGAAAAGAAAAATAGATGTGAGGAGAAGCTTGAGGAGATTCTTAATTAAAAATTGGCTTCACTTGAATCAACTTCAAGACGAAGGTTTGACTACATTTTCTAAACTTATATTTCAGTATTAGCATATTTACTAGTAAAGTTTCATGAAGTTCTTTTTCATATGGATAATCTAAGTGTCTTTAATATGAATAACTTGCAATTTTCCTTGAGAAGAATAGAAAATAAAAAATCTTAGACTCAACTACTAGGTATTCTTATACCTTTAGTATTAATTGGAGTTGTTTTGAATTTTTCTTAAGTGATACTATTATATTTAGTGAACTAAGATATGGAAATCTAGAAGTTAAAATCTTTACCATAAGTCATATTTTTATGTAGTAAAGGAGTTACTTGAGGATAAGTAACATTTAAGTTTGGGGGATTTTGATACAAAAAAAATTTATGCGTTTTTAGACCGATATTTTATACCCCTTTTTTGGTTGTTGATTTTGAGGACTTTGAGCAAAAAGGAAGCAAAAAAGATGAAATTTAAAGCAGAAATGGAGAAGATCAAAATTTGTTCAGCGCCGACGGTGCCAGACTGGGCACCAATGGTGCTATTTGATAGGAACTTTGGATTTAATTACAAACCTCTGGCGCCAACGGTGCCAGAATGGGCGCTGATGGTACCAGTGTTAGTGGAAGCCCCATTTCTAGAAGCTTTGACGAATTTGGACGCTTTTTGAAGAGCTTTTGGATGCACATATTGGAGGATCGACCTAGGCTATATTTAGGGCCAAAATTTGATAAGAAACCCCCACCCTTCGCACCATTTCAACCTCGTCCACTCATTTCAACACACCTACATTCCAAGCCATTCCATAAATGATTTGAATTTCAGATAAGTGTTGTTTGTTTATTATTGTTGTATGAACTTTCCTTTATATATGAAATTTGTGTTTTTGTGGTGAGTTTAAGTATGAATTCTTCTTTAAGAAGTGTTGGAGAGGAAGAGAAGTGAGAAATTTCTTCTGCCTACATTTTCTAAGAGAGGCTACAAATGATTTGCTTTGAGAAAGAGTATCAGATAAGTGTTGTTTGTTTATTATTATTGTATGAACTTTCTTTTATATATGAAATTTATGTTTTGTTGTATCTTTTTCATGAATTCTGAGTAAATTCCTTTATCTTTCTCCTTACTCTGAGATATGGTGAAATGAAGAGGTAATGTGGATGCACCAATGTTAAAAATTAAAATAAATTGTGATGGCTTTTCAACTCAGCTCTTAATTTACTTTCGATCTGGCCAATTGAATTGTTAAAATATATTGTGAAACATATGATCCTGGAAATAGAGTATGTGTTCTACAACAGAGTGAGAATCACATATAAGTCCATGAAGGAGTATTTCATTCATGGGATTAAGTGCAAATAAATAGGGAAATAAACTTTATTGGGTGTAGAATTGGAGATTTCTAGGGTGATAAACTAAAAATCCCAAATTTAATTTTAGTGTTTAATAACTAAAGCGAGAGTTAACTTTCAGGGGAAGGGAAGTGGGACTTCTAGAGTGGGAGCCAGTATCCTCCTAGACTAGCCATAGATTTAGGGACTAAACCTAAGATTGGCCAATGAGTTTCTATAACACTAAATCACGGTAGATAATTAAAATTTCTTCTATTTAGCACAATACATATCTAAACCATTTATCTCATATAATTTCACCAAAAACTCATTTCAGTGAGAAAGATGCTTTTTCACATTAGAAAACTTCATCACATAAACATAGTTTAATAGTTTAATAATTATTAATTTTAAAACCTGCTTTTAAATTTTGCTACTAGTAAATAATTTAACTTTGATAGTATCTTTAACATTCGAAATTAGTGACAGTAATTTTAATTGATTTCTGTGAATTTCTTAGTTAATTTATCACATCAAATTTAAACCTTCCCCGTGGGATTGATATTTAGGACTTAAAAAGAAAGTCTTATATTACTTAATAACGATATGTATAGAATCCCAAATTTAAAAGCTTAATTTTATTGTTCATAAAATACAACATCAAGTTATTGATGACATTGCAAAACAAAGTGAACTTCATAAATTTTACACAACTATATTTTCATAAGTTTTTTGAAGTAGCTAATAACTATGTCTTGATGGAAGAGTACAACTCCCCTAAATTAATTTTAAAACTAAGCAAGTAATCATTACCATTGAAGTGAACCATCCTTGAACGTACAACCTTTTTTCTTCTATCTGAGCTCACTTAGATGATTCACGGGGTACTTAGATAAATGGGTGGCTGATAGGGCCCATTATCAAGAAAATTGAAACCGATAAAAGGTGCAACAATTTACTTGTTATGAGGAGCGATAACCAATTGCTTACAAAATACCTAAAATAAATTGCTCTAAGACCTTCAATGACCGAGATAATGGAGGCCATCCAAAATAAAGATTATTGCAAAAAGCTAATCTCGATGAAAGCTAGAGCTTTTTCTTTAAAACCTGAACAAGTAACATGTGAACCATTAGGACCACAATCATGACAATGAGGAGTGTCGACATATATGAAGCTTGATTAAGGATTTAACAAAGTTGAGATGCTGAAGGAGATTATGGTGCATGAAGAATCCACCCAATGATAGATAAAGTCTCTTATTAAAGAAAAGTTAAATAAGACTTTTTGAGCCAACAAGATTTATATACCCAACATAGTTCATGTCATTTTCAAATAAGAAGGAGGAGAGTCATTCCCACTAAGCCATCATGAAGAGGCCTTAAAAAGGTGAATTATGTGCAACCTATCCTAGGTTGTGCTGTGGCTCACATCCTTCCATCAATTTTAATGGCACATAACTACATCAAAGGGTAATCCATACAATAATAGTTTTTGCATCATAACCTTATTTGATATTTACAAGATTAAATGATACACATTGCCACTGAAAGTGCAATGAATATTCCCTTCAAATTAGTTTTTGACAAAAAAATGGGTTTGCACACCTCATGTTTTTCGGTCATGCTAGAGCCACTCTATGGATTTTCTTGAGAGAGGAAAAAAGCTCTAGAAACCCTTGCTTGATAGTTATCTGAGAAGAAGTGAGAAGCAATTCACTTACAAAATTGATTTTTGCATGGTGAATTCTATCCACACTACATTGTCAAATTCGGTCCCCTTTTGATCAACACCTTCATAGAAATCACTTACATGTACCATGTAGTCGTGAAGTTTCCAGAAGATGAGAAGGTGATCATTGTACTGGGTGACCTAGAGTAGCCTGCACTTGCTAACATTGTGCTATTAAAACTATTCACCAAAAGCCACTTGACCATGACATTCAGTGAAGGAAGGCCTTGAGTAAGTGAGACAATCTAGAATGTCCATGCTGATGATAATAATGCTAGTAAATTTTTCCTGTTGAGTAATATTTTTGATGCAGGTCACAAAGATAAGCTAGTCCAAAATCATTAGAGGTAATGAGCCATCTTCTTTTGTCTATCATCCAAAATTCTTGGGGGTCTCGATCAATGTTTCAGGTCACTGTTTTAACTTTAATCTAGTAGTCTAACAAATTAAGCAGAAGACAAGGACATTGCAATCACATTAGCTTAGTTGATATGAAAAGAGGTGCAAAAGCTATAAAAATTGATTACATTCAACATGTCCAATACCTTATATGGGTGAATAACATGGTTGTGGTCCATAAATTGAATGAAAATGGGTAGACACACATTAATTTCACCAATCTGAATGCCACCTACCTGAAACATAACTATCCCCTCCCATAGATTGACACATTCGCAGAAGTGACAGTTAACCATTCAATGATTAGCTCCCTTGGCGCCTTCTCTAGCTGTGACAAAAAAAAGATGAACCCAATTAACACAAAATAGAGTATTTATCACTAGTGAGGGAGCTTTTTGTTATAATGTAATGTCATTCAAGCATAAAAGTTTTGGGACAACCTACCAACGCCTGATGAATATAATCTTTACACAAGAAAAAGGAAAACATATTGAGGTGTATATAGATAATGCTTTCGTAAACAACATGACACTCAAACAAAACAACTAGGACTTAAAAGAAATCCTCAAAATACTAAAAAAATTTATCATGAAACTTAATCCACTAAAATTCATATTTAGTGCAATAATACAAAAATTCATCACTTATCTCCTTACCCATGAAGAAAGGAAAGCTAATTTAAAGAAGGCTCCAGCATTAATAAGCATAACATCCCCCAGAATATTGAAGAAGTCCAAAAACTGACTGAACAAATTGCAAGGCTCCGCCATTTCTTCTCAAAGTCTTGCCACAGGTGTGTCACTTTATTCAAAATCTTTAGGCAAGCATGGAATTTCAGCCAGTCAGTTGAATGTGAACAAGCACTAAAAAAATTAAAAGGCTCTCTAGCATCAACATCACTTGTGTAAAGCCCAAAGCTGGATGAAATACTCCCTACACTTGAAAGTTAGACCTGAGGCTATTAGCCAAGTTTTATTTCAAGAAGAGTAAGAAAAATTTCTCTTAAACTACTATGTCACCAATTCCTCTTGGGAGTGGAGTTTAGGTATACAATTGAAATAATTAATATTGTATATCAATATTTATACCCTCAAGGTCCACCCATACTTCCAAAACCATATGATCATGATTATCATGAACCATTCACTAAGTCAATCCTCACCAGGATGGAACACTCGTGTTGACTTCTCAAATGAGCAATGAAAATAAATGAGTTTTATGTTTTCTACGTGCCTCAAAATGCCATCAAGCCTCAAGACATAGTTGACTTCCTAGCTGATTTCTCCAAGCCGAGCGAGCGTGATAAAGAAGTGGTATCCACGTGTTCTGTATATAAATGGAGCATCTAGTCAAAATAAGGTGCAGCTCAATTGTACTCTTACAAAGAATGCTGGTGACAACACCATTTTCTATAGAGTGGTATATATGATCCCGATTTTGGTTTGAAAAAGTGGTGAGAGATGCATTTTACATACTTGAAGGAAATAATGTATGTGCGTCTAAGAATGCTGGTGACAACACCCTTTGAACTTGGATCAAAACTATCATTAAATCTTCATTGGAGCTGGACAATTCCTTGGATAACTAGATCAAGGAAATTACTTTACTTTTCATCTTCATGAAAACCTAAAAAAGGTCACATCAAGAATATTGGCCATCAAAGATAGGCCTTAGTTGTGATAATTTAAAGGATTCAGTTTTAACATCCTGTAGGCACCCGTTACTTAGCTTATCATGAGCTAAAATTTTAAGTAGACATTGTTTCTCTTCACATTTGACTAAATAAAAATCTATAATCCTAAGATTATTGCTTCTCAATATTGTTTTGAGGTTCTATCAAGTTATAAGAGTAGCATATGATACCACGCTCATGAAATAGAAAATTGAAGTTGATCCCTACTTTAACATGAGGGATGACACTCGAGGGTCCTTCCTTTAAAGAAGAATGACCATCAAAGTATATGTCTCATTATGGGGTGTCTAACTCTAATACATGCTTGTTGACCTCACTTTTATAATAATCTACCCTAAATTTATATCTATAAATAGGACATGTCTTGAACCATCCACATTAGCTCAAGATCCCTAGACACTCTTCTAAAAGCCCAATGATCATCATTATCCTTAAATCCATCTTGGATATGAGTCTACCAACATTGACTTCTTGAGGTTCCCCAACCCTAAAAATTAGGCCAAATTTCTAGTGTTCCTTCTTTGAGCCCAAATTATGATGATACTCTAGGTTGATCAAATCAATGATGCAAACCTTGACTTGGTCACCACATTGACCCTTTTGCAAACCCTGGACCCAATGGTCACCACATTGGCCTTTTGGTCAACCTTGGACCCAACAGTCACCACATTGACCATTTAGTCAACCCTAAATCATTTTGGTCAACCTTTGTTTTTATGGCTTAATTTCATTTTTTAATTAATTAATTTTTTAATTAGTTAAAGAAAGGTAAAATCAAGACCTATTAAACTTAAATTTGAATCTTAAGACAAATAATCAAATCTTAATCTTATGGCAACCTAAACCCATACATGACACATAAGTCCATGAGTGATACCCAAATCTAAATCCAATTCATGGCCTATTGTTTTGGGTCAACCATAACCCATAGACCTATCATGACATACCAAATCCATGGGACATATTAAGCCACCTAGAAAGCTACTATTTTTGAACCAAAGTTAGAAATTCATCATGAGGAAAGAGAGTATAAGGAACCCCTCATGAATGCCACATAACCTCCTGTTGGACTAGGTTGAAATGATCAACCCGACTCATTACTAGGCCCCTTATCCACCTCACTAACTCTCCAATAGGATAGGAGCCTTCCTTTAGCCATCTTGTCCACCATATTGGAAGTTATTATGAGCACACCATAGGAACGACAAAACCTGACCATCTTCAGCCAAAATCTCATCCTGTGGGTCCCTTAAACTTTCCTAAATCACCACCACTTAGCTTTTTAAAGAGCTAACCTGAAAGCTCCCCACAAGAAGATAAACTAGATACAACCTCTAAATTTTGACACAATCAATAGAGAAAATCTTCTCATTTCCCTAAGCAATCAATCCCCCATTGCTTAAGCCCCTCAAATCCACTGAAAATCTCCAATTTCTCACAACAAAACTAGGGCAAATTTTTGGGTTAGTACAAACATTGTTGAAACGTCATCTCGGGCACTTCATAAGCTATAACATGACCTTACGACACTTCCCCAATTAAAATTGAGCCAACACACAAGCTTTAACCTATCCCAAGGTGAAACCGGGTCACCATTCCATCCAGCACATACTTAAGCCCAAATGGAGAGCTCTCTGAAGTCAAGGCAAAGCTTCACAAAGTTTCCAATCGAGGTTGTGCCTCTTGCACCAAGGTATGGGCCTCTAGCCGTAATTCCTTGCTTAGGTTTGGTACTTTTTGAGAAAATTGTCATGTCACCTTCAATCCAATGTATAGATTTGTTCTCTAGGCTTTGATGAAGCTTTAGAAACAAACATCATGAAAATTGGTAAAAAATCGACAGAGAAATTAGCCCTTGAACATGAAGGGTTCTTAGTCCATTGTCCCGTAGGGACGATGAACCAATGTCAACCATTTCCTTTCTTTGGAAGTGGGAATGGAAATAAAATGACCATGATCTAGTTAGACCATAGATCCTTCCATATGAAATGGTTGAAACAATGGGCCACGTGGCGCCCACATGTAAAGGTCCACAAATCATACACCACCCCATGGAGCTTTGACCCATCGGAGGATCTAGCTGGAGCCGCACTGGATAAATAGAAAAATCAGAATTTTCTATTTAATTAAATCCAAAAAATCCCAAAAATCCTAAAAATAAAATAAAAATACCCTCGAACTCAGAAAATAGAGCAAAATTATGAAAAAAAATTCAAAATTTTATATTAATATTTAATTAAATACACACTGTAATATTTAATTTATTAAAAATTAGATAAACATTTAAAAATTATAAAATTAATCGAGGATTTCCCTTTTATCCTTGGTAATCTTCATTAATTTTTCGAAGGCTGAAAAAGTCCTAAAATTGAAAAATACCANATCAAAGATAGGCCTTAGTTGTGATAATTTAAAGGATTCAGTTTTAACATCCTGTAGGCACCCGTTACTTAGGTTATCATGAGCTAAAAGTTTATGCAGACATTGTTTCTCTTTACATTTGACTAAATAAAAATCTATAATCCTAAGATTATTGCTTCTCCTTATTGTTTTGAGGTTCTATCAAGTTATAAGAGTAGCATATGATACCACGCTCATGAAATAGAAAATTGAAGTTGATCCCTACTTTAACATGAGGGATGACTCTCGAGGGTCCTTCCCTCAAAGAAGAAAGGCCATGAAAGTATAGGTCTCATTATGGGGTGTCTAACTCCAATACACGCTTGTTGACCTCACTTTTATAATAATCTACCCTAAATTTTTATCTATAAACAGGACATGTTTTGAACCATCCACATTAGCTCAAGATCCTTAGACACTCTTCTAAAAGCCCAATGATCATCATTATCCTTAAATCCATCTTGGATATGAGTCTACCAACATTGACTTCTTGAGGTTCCCCAACCCTAAAAATTAGACCAAATTTCTAGTGTTCCTTCTTTGAGCCCAAATTATTATGATACTCTAGGTTGATCAAATCAATGATGCAAACCTTGACTTGGTCACCACATTGACCCTTTTGCCAACCCTGGACCCAATGGTCACCACATTGGCCTTTTGGTCAACCCTGGACCCAACAATCACCACATTGACCATTTAGTCAACCCTAAATCATTTTGGCCAACCTTTGTTTTTATGGCTTAATTTCATTTTTTAATTAATTAATTTTTTAATTAATTAAAGGAAGGTAAAATCAAGACCTATTAAACTTAAATTTGAATCTTAAGACAAATAATCAAATCTTAATCTTATGGCAACCTAAACCCATACATGACACATAAGTCCATGAGTGATACCCAAATCTAAATCCAATTCATGGCCTATTGTTTTGGGTC
Source organism: Phalaenopsis hybrid cultivar (assembly GCA_002079205.1). Classification (NCBI taxonomy): domain Eukaryota; kingdom Viridiplantae; phylum Streptophyta; class Magnoliopsida; order Asparagales; family Orchidaceae; genus Phalaenopsis; species Phalaenopsis hybrid cultivar. The sequence continues at coordinate 29,171 of JXCR01118726.1, read as the reverse complement.
AACCATAACCCATAGACCTATCATGCAAACCAAATTCATGGGACATATTAAGACACCTAGAAAGCTACTATTTTTGAACCAAAGTTAGAAATTCATCATGAGGAAAGAGAGTATAAGGAACCCCTCATGAATGCCACATCACCTCTTGTTGGACTAGGTTGAACTGATCAGCCCAGCTCATTACTAGGCCCCTTATCCACCTCACTAACTCTCCAATAGGATAGGAGCCTTCCTTTAGCCATCTTGTCCACCATATTGGAAGTTATTATGAGCACACCATAGGAAAGACAAAACCTGACCATCTTCAGCCAAAATCTCATCCTCTGGGTTCCTTAAACTTTCCTAAATCACCACTACTTAACTTTTTAAAGAGCTAACCTGAAAGCTCCCCACAAGAAGATAAAATAGATACAACCTCTAAATTTTGACACATTCAATAGAGAAAATCTTCTCAGTTCCCTAAGCAATCAATCCCCCATCTCTTAAGCCCCTCAAATCCACTGAAAATCTCCAATTTCTCACCACAAAACTAGGGCAAATTTTTGGGTTAGTACAAACATTGTTGGAACGTCATCCCAAGCACTTCATAAGCTATAGCATGACCTTATGACACTTCCCCAATTAAAATTGAGCCAACACACAAGCTTTAACCTATCCCAAGGTGAAACCGGGTCACCATTCCATCCAGTACATACTTAAGCCTAAATGGAGAGCTCTCTGAAGTCAAGGCAAAGCTTCACAAAGTTTCCAATCGAGGTTGCGCCTCTTGCACCAAGGTATGGGCCTCTAGCCCTAATTCCTTGCTTAGGTTTGGTCCTTTTTGAGAAAATTGTCATGTCACCTTCAATCCAATGTATAGATTTGTTCTCTAGGCTTTGATGAAGCTTTAGAAACAAACATCATGAAAATTGGTAAAAAATCAACAGAGAAATTAGCCCTTGAACATGAAGGGTTCTTAGTCCATCGTCTCGTAGGGACGATGAACCAATGCCATCCATTTCCTTTCTTTGGAAGTGGGAAAGGAAATAAAATGACCATGATCTAGTTAGATCATAGATCCTTCCATATGAAATGGATGAAACAATGGGCCACGTGGCGCCCACATGTAAAGGTCCACAAATCATACACCACCACATGGAGCTTTGACCCATCGGAGGATCTAGCTCGAGCCGCACTAGATAAATAGAAAAATCAGAATTTTCTATTTAATTAAATCCAAAAAATCCCAAAAATCTTTAAAAATGAGTAACATTGGAAAGAAAAATCCTAAAAATAAAATAAAAGTACCCTCGAACTCAGAAAATAGAGCAAAATTATGAAAAAAAATTCAAAATTTTTTATTAGTATTTAATTAAATACACACTGTAATGTTTAATTTATTAAAAATTAGATTAACATTTAAAAATTATAAAATTAATCGGGGATTTCCCTTTTATCCTTGGTAATCTTCATTGATTTTCGAAGGCTGAAAAAGTCCTAAAATTGAAAAATACCGATTTTCACTAGGTTTTGTAATTATTTTCCAAAATAATTATGAAAATAAAAAATTTCAGAAAAAATGGAAATTTAGCTTGGAAAAATTTAAAAGTACATTTAGACTAAAAAATGTCATTTTTCAACTCTAAATACACATAAAAATGTCTAGACATTAGGGGGGTATTTAAAATATTTAAAAGTTATGTTTTCACCCAAATTAGGGTTTAATATATTAAAACTTTAGAATGGGGATCTAAAATCATCATGACTTCTGATTAGGTCAAATCTTAAGCCCTTCGGTTCAACCCAAATGAATCCAAGTCAAATTCTAAACCCTTGGGTTTAATCCAAGTGAACTCAAGTAAAACCCAAAACCCTAAGATTCAATTCAAATTGAACGTAAATCAAATTCAAAACCCTAAATTCATCCAAACTTTAATTAAGTTTAACCCTACTTAAACATAATTAACCCTTAAGCCTTACTTACATTAGGCTTATGTGACCATTAAACCTTCATTAAGTCTAACCCTAATTAGGCTTATTTAACCCTTAAGCCTTACCTACATTAGGCTTAAATCATCCTTAAAATTTAAATAAGTTTAACCCTAATTAGACTTAATTAACCCTTAAGCCTTACTTACATTAGGCTTAAGTGACCTTTAAACCTAATTAAGTCAAACCCTAATTAGACTTAATTAACCCTTAAGCCTTACTTACATTAGGCTTAAGTGACCTTCAAACATCAGTTAAGTCTAACCATAATTAGACTTAATTAAACCTTAAGCCTTACTTATATTAGGCTTAAATAAACTTAAACCCTAATAAAGTCTAACCATAATTAGACTTAATTAACCCTTAAGCCTTACCTACATTAGGCTTAAGTGACCTTTAAACCTTAATTAAGTCTCACCCTAATTAGAATTAATTAACCCTTTAGCCTTACTTACATTAGGCTTAAGTGACCTTTAATCTTTAATTAAGATATTTAATTAAGAATAACCCTAATGAAACTTAATTAACCCTTAAGCCTTTACATTAGGCTTAAGTTACCTTTAAAGCTTAATTAAGACTAAACCTCATTAGACTTAATTAACCCTTAAGCCTTGCATTAGGCTTAAATCAACCTTAAACCTTAATTAAATCTAACCCTAGTTAGATTTAATTAACCCTTAAGCCTTACTTACATTAGACTTAAGTAACCTATAAACCATAATTAAGTTTAACCCTACTTAGAATTAATTAACCCTTAAGCCTACTTACATTAGGCTTAAATCAATCTTAAACCTTAATTATGTCTACCCATAATTAGACTTAATTAACTCTTAAGCCTTACTTACATTATGTTTAAGTGACCTTTAAACCTTAATTAAGTCTAACCCTAAGTAGGCTTAATTAACCCCAAAGCCTTACTTTTAAATCAACCTTAAACCATAATTAAGTCTAAGCCTAATTGGACTTAATTAACCCTTAATCCCTACTTACATTAGGCTTAAGTGACCTTTAAACCTTATTTAAGTATAGCCCTAATTCAACTTAATTAAACCTTAAGAATTATTATATTAGGCTTAAATCAACTTAAATCCTGATTAATTCTAACCCTAATTAGATATAATTAAGCCCCAAGCCTTACTTTTTTAGGCTTAAATCAACATAAGCCTTGATTAAGTCTAACCCTAATTAAAGTTAATTAAACCTTAAGGCTTACCTACATTATGCTTAAATCAACCTAAAACCTTAATTAAGTCTCACCCAAATTTGACTTAATTAGATCTTAAGATTTATCTACATTAAGCTTAATACTTAATGAATCTAAATTCTTAGGTTCAATTCTTGTTGGACCTAGCCCAAATCCTTGGATTCAACCTAAATTGAACTTAAGTCACCTCAAAGCTCTTAACTTACACATAAATTGAATCTAAGTTATCTCAAACCTTATATTCAACCTAAATTAAACTCAACTTGCCAAAACTTCTTTAGGTCCAACCTACATCAGACTTAAACTTTAAGTCTAACTACATAAGACTTACTTAAACATCTCTAGGTCTAAATTACATCGGGCCTAAATTTTAAGTCTAATATGCATTAAACTTAACCAAAATGCCTTAGGTTCTACTTAAATTGAACTTAAATGACAATTAACCTTAGCTTCTACCTAAATTGAACCTAAGTGACATAAAAATTTAGGTTCCACGTAAATTGAACCTAAATGACATTAAACCTTAGGCTCTACCTAAATTGAGCCTAAAAGAATTTAAACCTCAGGTTCTACATAAATTTAACCTAAATGATATGAAACTGCAGGTTCTACCTAAATTGAAACTATTTAAACTTAAACTTTAGGATCTATCTAAATTGAACCTAAGTCAACCTAAACCTAAGATTCAACCCAGATTGAATCCAAACCAACCTAAACCTTAGGCTCAACAGACACTGAATTTAAATCTTAAGTCTAACCTATATTTGACTTAATCATCCTATCCCAGGTTCAACTCACACTTGACCTAAATCTTAAGTTTAACTTAACTTAGAATTCAACAAACTTCTTTAGGTTTAACCTACATTGAACCTAAACACTAAATCTAAATTAACCTAGACTTAATAAAATTTCTTTAAGCCTAACAAACATTGGATCTATACCGTAAACCTAATTAGACATAGTAAATCAACTTGAACTAAATTCAATGTTTAAGATTCAACTTACATCTAAATTAGACAAACAAATCAACCGACATACAACTCAGAGCTAACCAAACATAAAACTCAAATGACTTAAAATTGATCCTAAAAGAAATTAAAACTTAAACTTGAACTTTAAAAATGTAACTTAGTTTGAGAAGATAATTTAGAGGAGGTAACCCATGGTTGCTAACAAAATATCTTTTTGTCATTTTTAACTAATCAAACCTCAAATTTAATGGTCCAGGATGATAGAACCAGTAAATCATGATATGGTCGTTTGAAATAAAAATAAATAATAAAATGATAAAATTTATTTAGCTAATAAATCATAAACAAACCAAAGTTTTCCACCCCCTAAAATTTGAATAAGACAATAAAATTTAAACTGAACTGTAATGAAGAAAGATCACCAAACATAATTTGAACTTGAGTGTTTAATAGACAAAAATAATATGTTGTTTTATGTAAACATTTTATGCTTATTTTTGGAGATATTTCACTTTAAGGAAGGGTATTTTAAAGTTTTTTTAAAGGTATATCAATTTTAGTCATTTGAAGCAAAAGTAGCAAAAATGATAAAATTTGGAGCCAAAATAGTGAATTTTGGTATATCTGATGCTTGATGAGCCAGATTGGCTCCAGAAGTGTAATTTTATGGAGAGCTGGAGCATGATGCACCAGATTGGCTCCAGAAGTGCCATTTGACAGAGAGCTAGTGCCAAATGTGTCAGATTTAGCGTCTGAAGCGCCAAAACTCATAACAGCGCAAACTTAAGCAAGTTGGCGCCTGATGTGCCAGAACCAACGCCAAATGTGCTAGATATGAGTTTTTGTTGATTAAGGCAATTTAGGATGAATTTTGCCCAAAATTCGAAAAGAACACTTGTTCTAAAAACCCCTTGGATTGATTCAATGCATCTAGAAACTTTGGAAGGTTCTTTTATGAAGGGACATGTCTCTTAGATTAATGGACATGTCTTTTGAATTCAAAAGAGTTAACTTTTGAAGAAAATTTTGGAGGAAATTTTGATTTATTTTTGGAGGGAGGCAGCCTTTAATAAAAATATGTTTTGGAGAGTTTTGGTGTGGCGTGCAAGGGGTGAGAAAGAGAAAAAAAGAGAGAGACAAAGTCAAGGGCTTAGAGATTTTCTTTAAGGATTGTGAGAGAAGAGGGAAGGTGAGAGATTTATTCTTCATTACATTTCTAAGAGAGAATTGAGAGTGCTTGTAAGGAGAGAAAGACTTGAATAGAACTTCTAGGGATTTGCTTGGGAAGGATTGTGAGATAATTGTGTCTTTTATTTCTTTTATTTTGTAAACTTATTTTTATATATGAAAATTGTGTTTTGTTGTATGTTTCTTATGAAATCTGAGTAGTCTTCTTTATCCTTCTCCTTACTTTGAGATATGGCTTTGTGAAGAATTGATTTTATTTTATACAGTTTTAATTTCAATAATTTGTGATGATTTGAACTTCAATCTTCATTTACTTTCTGATCTAGTTAATTGAATTGTTAAAATTTATTGAGAAACATATGTTCCCAAAGGGATATGATTTCAATAACATAGGAGGAAGAACATTTGATTTCATGAAAAACGATGTCATTATTGGATTTGAGTGCAAATAAATAGGGAAACATACTTTATTAGATGCAGAATTGAAAATTTTAAGGCGATAGATTAAAATCCTCAAATTTTGTCCAGTTGATTGGAAAATAATGAGAGATTGTTAGCCCTCAGGTGAGAGAGTAGTGAGAGCTATGGAGTGGCAACCGGTATCCTCCTAGCCTAACTACAGAATTAGAGACCAAACTTTGCATTAATCAATGTTATTTATGCACTCNATGTGTCAGATTTAGCGTCTGAAGCGCCAAAACTCATAACAGCGCAAACTTAAGCAAGTTGGCGCCTGATGTACCAGAACCTGCGAAATGTGCTAGAGATGAGTTTTTGTTGATTAAGGCAATTTAGGATGAATTTTGCTCAAAATTCGAAAAGGACTCTTGTTCTAAAAACCCCTTGGATTGATTCAATGCATCTAGAAACTTTGGAAGGCTCTTTTATGAAGGGACATGTCTCTTGGATTAATGGACATGTCTTTTGAATTCAAAAGAGTTGACTTTTGAAGAGAATTTTGGAGGAAATTTTGTTTTATTTTTGGAGGGAGGCAGCCTTTAATAAAAAGATGTTTTGGAGAGTTTTGGTGTGGCGTGCAAGGGGTGAGAAAGAGAAAAAAAGAGAGAGACAAAGTCAAGGGCTTAGAGATTTTCTTTAAGGATTGTGAGAGAAGAGGGAAGGTGAGAGATTTATTCTTCATTACATTTCTAAGAGAGAATTGAGAGTGCTTGTAAGGAGAGAAAGACTTGAATAGAACTTCTAGGGATTTGCTTGGGAAGGATTGTGAGATAATTGTGTCTTTTATTTCTTTTATTTTGTAAACTTATTTTTATATATGAAAATTGTGTTTTGTTGTATGTTTCTTATGAAATCTGAGTAGTCTTCTTTATCCTTCTCCTTACTTTGAGATATGGCTTTGTNCAACTCGTGGCTCCTTACGCGTTAATACCCGGAAATATTACAAAATATGGGAGGGATAGTGGATCCCAACTAAAAACAAAAAAATACATTATAAACATAGGGGTTCCAAAATCCACAGTACAACACCACGCAAAAAAGTAAGCAAAATCAAAATGGTACATTAAAACAAAAATATAAATGACCAAACAAAAAGATAGCTTCAAGTAGCATAGGAGTTATCCTGGCAAGAAACGATTTAAAGGACCCAAAGCAAGCAAAAAAAAACATCCTTAAGAGCTGATCCAATAAAGTCCTCCTCCAATGCGTTAGAACAGATAGTGAAATTAATAAATGTCCAAAAAATTCCACTATAGCTACAGAAGATCAAACAAAACCAAAGGATATAGAGAGGGATAAAGTGACCCTTATGCATTAAAAACATATCATAATCTCTACACCAGAAGGAAAGAAAGGTTAGCACAAAGTGTAAGTGGTAGCAGCTTAAGGTTGAAGAATAATAGCAATAAACCAAACAGTAGAATCTGAATTCTCCAAAAACGCCCTTGCTTTTCAGCAAAAATTATGCATCCAAAATAATTTTGGTTCATGCATTTACCAAAATACATGTGCTTAAGAAAACCAAAATCAGCAGCAACCAACACCATAAAAGGGGTCTCGCAAATCATAAGGGAAATTAAAATCTAATGTAAGGCGAATCAAGAGAGTCGCTCAATAAAAGGCACTTTAAATGAGGCATAGGTGTAACACCCATAAAAGGATTAGCATTACCCTTAGCAATCTTTGCGAGCCAATCTACTGGAGAATACCCTTCAAGAAAAATAAAAGGCATGTATAAATTAAAATTAAATTTTTCTATAACCTCCTTAATTCTGTTCCAAGTGTAAAGTACATTCCATTTGGGTAAATAAAGGGCACTAAAATTCTTGAACAATGATAAAGAGTCTATTTCAATAATGATATTGAAGAAATTACATGAGATAAAAACCAAAAGAGAAAGCAGAAAAGCCCAGCTTTCGGCTCCTAAAGCAGATGAAACATTAATAGGAGAAGCAAAAAAGCAAAGGCAGTGACCCAAGTGATTTCTGAAAACCCCACCCGCACTCANAAGGACAGAGGCAGGAGGGGGTGGTTGCCACTTATTCAAAGTGGCCATCTGTTGACCTTATTTTTGGTTGAGGTTTAGTTTTTTCTCTTTAGCAGCCTAAGTTCTAGCCATAGAACTTTTCCTGTTGACTATTCCTAGAAAAATAGACATGGAACCCTTACCATTAGAAGTTTATAACTCTTCTCTACTCAGCTTGAAGTTTCACATGTTTCTCTCAACCTCTAAATACTTAATAGGTGGGGTCACTGTGGGGGAAACTCATGATGAGTCACCCCTTAGGGCTGCTGGACCTTAGGGTTGACCCTGGGTGTTGGTCTGGAGCTAAGGCACTCACTACACTCATAGCTGGACCTTAGGGTTGACCTTGGGTGTTGGTCTGGAGCTAAGGCATTCACTACACTTATCTGCACCCACAATCACTGACAACCCTGAACTCAAATTTCTAGCCTAGATCCCTTGATCTTTTGGGATACTCATGTAGATGACCCCCTAAACCTACTAGCCCTAGGGCTATGATTTAGCTAAGACTACTATGTAGAGGACCCAAAATGGGGTTTCCATTGGTACATGGCTTATTGGTGATTGTTGGTACCTCAAGTCTAACAAAATACCCATCTTGGCTTTTTTACCCCTAAAACACCCCCAAATTACCAAAATACCCCTCCATAGCTCAAAATTCCAAAAATTTCAAAAATTCCTAGAAAATCCCAATAAATCCTAAATATTCCCAATTTCATTTGTCTCAACTACCACATGACCCAATTTGGCCAATTTGACCATCTTCAAATAAAAACCCCAAATTTCCCTTTAAAGACTCAAATTTCCCCAAATCCAACTCAAATGCCCATCAATTTGATCTCAATTGACCACAATTCCAAACTTAAACTCAAATTAACCTTTGATATGACTAAATTAAATGAAATCAATGCTCAATTGGTCCATGATTTGAGCCCAATTTTGATTTGTCAAAACCCCAATTTTGACCATATGACCTAATCTCACCAAATTGAACCCATAGCCTAGTCAATTGGACTAAATTAATGTTAAAAAATATTTATAACATGCCTATACATCATAATAAACCATAAATTAGCCTTGGTAAAGGTTTAAATCCATTTGACTTTGGCTTTAATACAGAATTACCAAATTTAGGCCCAAATTGGCTAAAATCCCCAAAATTCACCCAATTAATTGCCTTAACCTCCAAATTGGCATCCAATTCATGTTGAAAACCCTTCATGAGGTCCCTATTGACCATTTAAAACAATCAATTTGGACTTATCCCAAGGCTAACCTAAGCTAGACCCAAGTCTAGCCCAACATGGACAAATTGATTAAAGTTCAAAATTCCCTCAAATTAACCCCCCAATTGGACTCAAAACCACTTCCATCCTTCACTAAAGTTGTTCCTTATGATCATCTACACCAAATTCAATAATTATTTGGACCAATTAACATGGCTAATCTAGCCCAAACCCAAGTTTTGGTCGTTTGCACTCACTTGGACCCATGCACTAAATGTGACCTAACCACCCTAAGGCCACCAAATTAACTCTACCACAGCCATTAGTTGGACTTAGTGACCAGTCCAAACACCATGAAATCACCTAAATCAAAACATGGAACAAATGTCCCCCAAATTAAGGGATCTTATTTCCAAAAATGCACATGCTTAAGATATCTTTGCCAAATCAAAACACATTTGCATTAATTTGCTGTGATGGATTCATCTGCTTTCCCTGAGCTCCTAGCCACCTCCCCCTGGCTGACCGACTAGCCTAGTGACCGAAAAAGTCCAAAACCAAGAGCCGCTCCCATGGAACCTCACCCAAATCAAACCTAGAGGCCAACTCATCCAAATCAAATTGAAGAGCTCCTCTGCCCTCAACCTAAGCAACACAATGCACCTAAACTTATGCTCTAAGAGCCACCCGATGGTCATTTTTATAAAAACTCACCTCCCACGGCCATGGGGGGTGTGCTGAAATTTTCTTAGAGAGGTCTCTCCAAACTTCACACAGAGCTTCTCTAAGATCCCCTCATTGCATTCCAACCATTTTCCCTCACCCATTCCCATTGTCGGAGCTCAATTTTGAACTTAAAACCCTACTGGAAACCAGGATAGAGTCCAATACACCTCCACACTCCACCAAACTTCAATTACTTATGCCCACACCTTCACAAGAGTGAAAGAAACCAAATCCCCATCAAATCCCCCTTCCATAGAGCCTCTAATATAGCTCTAGACCAACACCTGAAATCGAGCTTGGTCGAATTCATACCTAGGCCTTATACCAAGACTAGGGACTCAATCGACCAACACTTGAAATCGAGCTTGGTCGAATTCATACCTAGGCCTTACACCAAGACCAGGGAGTTAATCCCTAGCCTCCTTGGACCCCAAAAAACGTGTCGNTGGACCCCAACGAACGTGTCAAGCACCTTTGATTGAAGCATCCCTTCTCAGAGCAAAGGTATAAAACTTCTCCTTCTCCCGAGCTTATTTTGATTCTCCATTTACTTAAGCTTGATTTCATGGCATCTTAACCATATGGATTTGTTCGTCTCACTTAGACGAGTCTATGATCAAACCCGAAGTGATTTGGTTGAGTCTAGGCTGAGATCTTAAGGTTTTAGTGTGGACGGTCATGGGATAATTCTATCGGGGAAATGACGGGGAGCCGTTTGATCAAGTGTGTATCAAATGGACGGGGGAGATAGAATCGGATAGTGCTTCGGGACGTAAAATCGCGGGCCGAGTCAGCAGCTACGTGGACGACGGCGTCCAACCAGAGCACGCCGCACATGCCTTCGGAGCTGCCTAGGATCTAGTCAGCACGTGCTATTTAAATAGATAAATAGGGCTTTTTCTATTTATTTAAATACCCTTAACTTAGAAAATTCATAACTTTGTGTAGAAAAATCACAAAAATAAAATAAAAATACCCACTAGCTCAGTGAATAAAGGAGAACAATGTGGAACAAATTTCAAGTCCATTTGGTGCATATTTTATTTTTAATTGATTAAACACTGTTTGGGATCATTTGATTCTCCATGC
>JXCR01118720.1:11445-41744 GCA_002079205.1 Phalaenopsis hybrid cultivar | reverse complement strand
CATGAAGTTCTTTTTCATGTGGATATTCTAAGTGGCTTTAATATGAATAATTTGTGATTTTCTTTGAAAAGAATAGAGAATCAGAAATCTTAGACTTGACTACAAGATATTCTTATACCTTTAGTATTAACTAGAGTTATTTTACATTTTTCTTAAGTTATGCTATCGTATTTAGTGGACTAAAATATAGAAATCGAGAAGTTAAAATCTTTATCAGTAGTCATATTCTTATGTATAAATCGAGTTACTTGAGAACAAGTAACATTTAAGTTTGTGGAATTTTGATATACCAAAAATACATTTCTAGACCCATATTTTATACTCATTGTTTGTGATATTGCACTTTAAAGGAAAGTATTTTTCATGTATTGTTGCAGGTTGTTGATTTTTAGGACTTGGAGAAAAAAGGAAGCAAAAAGTATGAAATTTGGAGTCAAAATGGAGTTTTTGAAAAAAATTTCAGCGTCGTAAGTGCCCAGCTAGAGTGGGCACCGACGGCGCCATTTGACACTAGTACCGATGATGACCACAGTTAGTGCAGACCCTGCTTCTAGAAGATTAGATAAATTTGGATGCTTTTTAAAGAGTTTATGGATGCACATGTTGGAAAACTGATTTTAGGCTCTATTTAGAGCCGAATTAATAAGAAAAAAGCCCTCTTCGCTCGCTCTTGGTCTTTCTTCGCCCCCTTTTGTGCCACTTTGCATCCTTCCACGCCATTCCACAACATTAGTGATTTATTTTCTTTATAGTTTTGAGTTTTTTTATGGTGAGTTTATGTATGAATTCTTCTTTAAGAGTGTTGGAGAGGGAGAGAAGTGAGAGATTTCTTTTTCCTACATTTCCTAAGAGGCTATAAGGCATTTTCTTTGAGAAAGAGATTTAGATGAGTGTTGTTTGTTTATTATTATTGTATGAACTTTCTTTTATATATGAAATTTGTGTTTTGTTAGATCTTTCTTATGAATTTGGAGTAGTTTCTTTTATCTTTCTCTCTACTCTGAGATATGGTGAAACGAAGAGATAATTTGCACGTGTCAATGTTAAAATATAAAATAAATTGTGGTGGTTTTTCAACTCCGCTCTTAATTTACTTTTTGATTTGGCCAATTGAACTGTTTAAATATGTTGTGCAACATAAAATCTAAGAAATGGAGTATGATTTCTACAACTGAGTGAGAACTACATTTAAGTCCATGTAGGAGTATTTCGTTCATGGAATTAACAGCAAATAAATAGGGAAATATACATTGTTGGGTGTAGAATTGGAGATTTTTAGAGTGACTGACAAGCTTAATCAACTCACTCTTAGTGTTTAAGAACTAAAGCAAGAGTTAGCCTTAAGAGGAAGGGAAGTGGGAGCTCTAGAGTGGGAGCCAATATCCTCATAGCCTAGCAACAGATTTGGGGACTAAACCTAAGATTAGCTAATAATTTCTATGACACTGAATCAGGGTAGAGAATTAAAATTGCTCCTATTTGGCACAATACAAATTTAAACCATTTATCTCATCTCATTTCATAAAAAACTCATCGTAGTGCAAAAGATGCTTTTTCATATTAGAAAACTTTATCACATATACTTCGTTTAATAGTTATTATTTTAAAATTTGCTGTAAAATTTTGCTAGTAGTTAATAATTTAATTTTTATAGTATCTCAAGCATTTAAAATTAGTGACACTAATTTTGTTTTGTTTATGTAAATTTCCTAGTTAATTTATCATTTTAAATTTAAACCTTCCTTGTGGGATCAATATTTGGGACTTAAATAGAAAGTATTTTATTACTTAATAACAATACGTATGCTTGCATAGAATCCCAGCATTAAGTGCTTAACATTATTATTCATAAAATACCACATTATGTTTTTGGCACCATTGTAAATCGAATTCAACTTTATAAATTTTACACAACTATATTTTCTCGGGATCATGCTTTGATGGGGCTTCCTCAACAAAAAAAGACAAAGGATAAAAAAAGTTATACTACGTAAAGAGGGAACTGGTTTGATTTTCATCACACTCGATAAGGGTATGCTGAGATTCTCCTACCACATGATAGAGTCATGCAAAAATAATGAAGCAGAATATGATGCATTGATTACCGGGATGGAATTGGAAATCTTGATGGATACAGTAGACATTGTCTTATTTGTCGACTCACAGCTCGTCATCCAACAAGTTGCCAGAAAGAATAAGATTTTGAAACCAAGGCTAGCAGAATACTACCAGTATACAATAAAGCTTCTTGAATAGATTCCAAATGTGACTCTCTACAGAATACTCCCATGCCGATGCTTTGGAGAAACTTGCCAAAAAAATGGCATGTCCATGAGAGGATTCCATCGACATTACAATACAAGGATGGCGTGTTTTATCTTGAATCAACCTCGATAGTTTAAATAAAATCAAGAAAGAAGAAGGAATGATGATTGCAGTTGCTGACATCAATGAAGAATGATGCAAGTCATTGATATAATATTTATAAACTAGAAAGATGTCAGAGGACAAGTACAAGGCATATCACATCACAAGAAGAGCTATGTCATATGCTCTAGCAGGTGATGTCCTCTATAAAAGATCATTCGATCAGATGTGACTGAGATGTCTAAGTAGAGCCAAAGCATAGAATATTGTCAAAGAAGTACCTACCGGATTATGTGGCACTCATCAGTCAGGGCCGAAGATGAAAATGAAGAACAAGAGACTTGGATATTATTGGTCAGCAATGATATTCAATTACATGGATACAGCTAGAAGGTGTTACCTTTGCCAAGTGCATAAGGTGGTCTTACACCAGCCTCAGAATGTGCTACACTTAACTGTTGACTCTTGGCCATTTGAGTGTTGGGGCACGAACATAATAGGTCCATAGACCCACCATCCTTTAAGGGACATTGATTTATCCTTGCTGCTATGGATTACTTCTCCAAGTGGGCAGAGGGAATGCCGTTACGAGAGGTTACAACATAATATGCTCTACAATTTTTCAAGATTTAAGTCGTCTACTATTTCAGCGTATTGCACAGAATAATTTACAATAATAGAACAGTCTTCAAAAGCACAAAGATTAACAACTTTATCAAATGACATGGGATAGACTAGAGATACTCTACAATCTATTATCCCAGGGAAAATGGACTGGCTAAGGCTTTCAATAAGATGCTCGTGCAAATCATAAAGAAAACATTGGATGAAATTTATAGAGATTGGCATAATAAACTATTAAATGCTTTGTGGGCCTACCAGACAACGTTCATAAATCCCACTCAAGGTACACCCTACGCACTTGTGTATGGGTCTGAGGCCAAACTACTGCTAGAAGTCCGGACACTTTCTCTCAGAGTCGCTGTCGCTAACCAATTTATAATCAAGGAAAGTGCAAAACTTAGACCTGAAGAATTGGAAAGTCTCGAAGAAAAAATGACTAGAAGAACAACAATATTTGGAGCTCTACCAAGTAAGGATGGTGCAGGCTCATGACAAATTGGTGTGCCCGAGAGCGTTTAAATTTGGTGACCTTGTTCTCATTATCAAAAGACTTATTCTTGCACACCACAGGATAGGTGAAAAATTTGAACCAACTTGGGAGGGACCATTCATCATAGGGAAAGTTTACTCTGGAGGATCTTACCAACTGGTTGATTTTCGAGGAAAAGGACCAATGTTGTCGGTCAATGGAAGCTATTTGAAGACAAATTCTCAGACATGTTGTTGCTTGAAATAAAACTTTTTGAAATTTTGATTGTTATGGCGTTATTTATTTGGTCAAGCATCTGTGACTCGGTTCAAAATTTTATCATAAAATTAAACTAAATAAAATGAAATTTTAGAATTTGTTCACTTTAATTTCCTCCATTGGTCTTTCTAATTTTGAAATTCCATTAAATTAAAATAAATTAAAAATTTCATCTGTACAAATTAAATATTGTGTTTAATGAATACATTTTTTTTGTTCTTGTTCGTGCTGAATTTTAGTGCATTGATATTTTTCTATCTTTTTCAGAAAATTGTGGGGACGTAAGCTGAGTTTCGCCTTAAGAGATGGCTTGAATCTTGCACTATACAGAGAAAAGATAGAATTTAACTTAGACTTCGGTCAATTCAACGTAAACTGTGAGGTTCCCCTGATGGACATAGTCAGCCACTAAGAGAAAGAAGAACTACTGTCAATGTTGAGGATCGGTACTAAAGAAAACTCTTCGACTAAGAGAAAGAAAGCGATAACACGAAAAAATCCAATGGAAGGGACGAGTTTTTTACTATCCATGATAACCGTGCCAGTAGGAGATCTGATCGGTGCTAATTATGAAAGGGTGTCGAATGTGCCACTAAGAAGAACGCAACGCTGAAATGCTAATCGCTGCAAGCACAGAGCTTTTCTACGTGCAAAAAGAGACACCTGAAAGAGGCAGAAAATACACTCTCTGATACCTTAGGGGAAAATTTTTTATCCTTACATGAGAGAATTCTACTATTCCGCCTTCTTTGGAGGAAGAGTGCGAGTTTCCTGCCGAGCAAATACTACCAGTTGTACCAGATGAACTTTACAGAGGTTGCCCGATGTGCAACGTCGAAATTTCTATACAAGCATCAACAAAAGGAGCATTTGTGGATTGCCCAACATGCAATGTTCTCCACTTAGATCATTATAGTTCCTTTGAGGAGTTCATAACCACTGACAAAGGACACCAGGGGACAGCTTACCCAGACACTGAGTCTTATATTCCATTACTTACAGAGCCAAGTTAGACATGGTATCCTACAGATGTTGAGATAATGAAGCCACACCAAATATCTCAAAGGATCCCCACTGCAGAACTAGAAAGGATAAATAGAGTTAATAAATGAGATTTTGAATTCTATGAAAAAATACAAGGAAAATCTGTCAACATTCTGGAAAGCCTAGAGTTGTATAGAGGGGTCTTCTCTGAAAATGACAAATAGAGAATTCTTGACTGTGTTTTCAACATGAGAGACAGAGGTTGAGTTGGTCTACTAATGAAGAAAACTTATTCAGAACCACAAAAGTGGATGCACAGAAAAGGTAAAATAACCATCCAATGTGATTGTTGTTATAATTTCACCAAAGATAGGCAGGGAAACCCCCAGGTATCTTAAGAGATGACGAGGTGGATCCTATGCCTTCTTAGATAAAGAGAATGATCAAGTGGAAGGTCAGATGGAGTATACTACCAGTCGATTGCATTCCTAAAAGTTCTATAATCAACATCTATGACGAAAGAGATTGCATTCCCCTTTACATAGACCATCATGATTTTGTAAGGCCCTTTTGTACGGTGTCATTCATGAGTAAAAGAAATATTCTGTTTGGAAAATAAATTGATGCTATTGGCCTTGAGGAGTTGAAAGGATCTGTCGAGATTCCACTACTGATGGGTTCAGTACAAATTCTTAAGGAAAATGAAGTAGACTTAGCCAAGCACTGCATTCCGGGGTTATGACATTGCAGAGTGTCTGTGACATTTAAAAAAAATGGGTGACAATAAAGTACCGTATGGGTTCCAATCAAATTTAGAGTTACAGGAACTATGATCGTATGAGCCATGAGATGGTTGCACCTCTAAGTACACATAAAAGGAATTCTTGTCCTGGAGCGTGGATTAGTAAGTCAGCTTGGTCAGGAGCTCGTATAATAGAGGACAAATAGATAGTTTTTGTCACCTTTTGTAGTGCCTGAAAGCAGCATATATGATATGTACTTAGCATATGATATTTCAAATATATTCAACATGATTGTCTCTTTTGATGCTTCGTTTTATATTTAGTCCGTAACACCTGTTTGAAGCAAATTAATGAAATTTCTTTAAGATTTCAATATGTTTGTTGAATTGCCCTTTTTGTACGATTGATAAAATGGCCTGGAACCATACGTTGGTTCTAAATTATAATGAACAAAGAACAATACGACGAAAGTCTGATACTATAATTTAAACTTATTTTTGAAAATCAACCAATGAAAATTAAAACTTTGAAAACATATACTTTTATAATTAGATGTGATAATGATAATAAGAAAAGTGAATGATAAATTTGTTGAGTTTGTTTCTCTCGAGTTCGAGCTTTATTACTCTTTGCTTGCGCAACACGACTATCTTGGTCTACACTAATTGCCTGACATCCTCATGGAGTTTCAGACTCAGCACAAAATCTTACAAACTTTCCTCACCAATGTCAATCTTCCCATGTCACATATCTATGAGCTTAACACCACAAATTCTCTACACTATTTTTGTGTTGTTCTTCAGGGTCAGTACCAAAATTCTAGTCCCTCTCGCTACCTCCTAGATGGGATGTGAGCCATAAATCTTTCCTCCCTAATGTAATGAAATACTTTTCTGATCAGTTCTTAGGTTGGATGTGAGTCATCAATCTTTCCTCCTCAATGTAGTGAAATACTTTTCCAATCCATTCTTGGGTTAGACTTGAGTCATCAAGCTTTCCTTCTAAATCTGGTGTCTTTGTGCTACCTCTTGGGTTGGATGTGATTCATCAAGCTTTCCTACTCAATGTAGTGAAATACTTTTCCAATCAGTTATTGGGTTGGATGTGAGTCATCGAGCTTTATTTCTCAAACTGGTTTCTTTCTACTACTTCTTGGGTTGGATGTGAGTCATCGAGCGTTCCTCCCCAATGTAGTGAAATACTTTTTTGATCAGCTCTTGAGTTGTATGTGAGTCATCGAGCTTTCCTTCTCAATATGGTCTCTTTCTCCTACCTCGTGGGTTGGATGTGAGTAATCGAGGTTTCCTCTCCAATGTAGTGAAATACTTTTCAATCAGCTCCTGAGTTGGATGTGAGTCATCAAACTTTCCTTCTCAATTTGGTCTCTTTCCGCTACCTCTTGGGTTGTATGTGAGTCATCGAGCTTTCCTCCCCAGTGTAGTGAAATACTTTTCCGATCACCTCTTGAGTTGGATGTGAGTCATCAAGCTTTCCTTCTAAATTTGGTCTCATTTTTCTACCTCTTGGGCTGGATGTGAGTCATCGAGCTTTCCTTCCCAATGTAGTGAAATACTTTTCTGATCAGTTCTTGGGTTGGATGTGAGTCATCGATCTTTCCTTCTCAATCTTGTCTCTTTCCGCTACCTCTTGGGTTGGATGTGAGTCATCGTGTGTTCCTCCCCAATGCAGTGAAATACTTTCTGATCAGCTCTTGAGTTGGAAGTGAGTCATCGAGCTTTACTTCTCAATCTGATCTTTCTGCCACATCTTGTGTTGGATGTGAGTCATCAAGCTTTCCTTCCTATTGTGACTAAAAACTTTCGAGATAAGTATGTGACCACCTAAAATGGAGTATGAAATCTTATTCTCAAACCTTCCAGATTGGTTTAAGACCTCCTTAACTGGAGTAAGATATCTGATTCTCTACATATTTTCTAGGAGATAGGTATGAGACCACCTTAGATGGATTAAGGCATCTTATTTTCAATCTTTGAGGTCAGTTTAAGGCCACCTTAAATGAAGTAAGGCATCCAATTCTCTACCCAAATATTTTGAGATAGGTATGAGTTCACCTTAAATGGAGTAAGGCATCTTATTCTACATCTTCGAGATCGATTTTAGGTAACCTTAAATGTAGTAAGGCATCTAATTCTCAACTCAAATCTTTGAGATAGGCTTAAGACCATCTTAATTAGAGTAAGGCATCCTATTCTCATCTTTCAAAATTGGTTTAAGGCCACCTTAAATAGAGTAAGGCATTTGATTCTCTCTCTGGAGTTGATACCTAAATTTCAATTACCATCTCGGGGTTAGTACTTAAATTTTGATTCCCCTTTTCAAGGTTGGTACCTAAATTCCAATTATCTTTTCGGGGTCAGTACCAAAGTTTTGATTCCCATCTGCCCAGATTATTACAATTAAAATCAAAGTTTTTCAACTGCAAATTGAAATTGAATCTTCATTAAGACTGTCGTGTTCATTGTCAGAATTCCTTTCCTTTTAATCCCTAACGAGAGTTGTGAATCCTCAATTTTTGATCAAGTATTGACTTGTCATATCCCCTTAGGAAACAACTATCACTCAATTCAACTCTTTGTTCTAAGTTTGTTGACTTAGAAGTTTGTGTTGGGTTTGCTGATCACATAGGTCGATGCCAATACATGTGGTGTGCTTGCTCGACAAACCCCACCTATTGGTGGTCCATTTGTTGACCTCACTTTTGGTTGAGGTATAGTTTTTCCTTTTAGTATTCTAGGATCTAGACATAGGAGTTTTTTGTTTACTATTCCTAGCGGACTAAAAGAGAACCCTCACCATTAAAAACTCTAAACTCTTATTTTCTTAACTTGAAGTTCCACATGTTGGTTCTAACCTCTAGCACTTAGTAGGTGGGGTCAATATGATGGAGCTCAAGGAGAGTCCCATAGGATTATCTGACATTAGGGTTAACCCTATGGTGGTGTGGTGCTAGTTGCTTTCACTCACACACTTGCACATTACATTTCCACTCACTACCTTAAACCCAAGCCTACTTGATTTTGATCCCTTAACCCTTTGAGAGACTCATGTAGGTGGTCCCCTAGACCCATTAGCCCAAAATTAGGGTTTAGTAAGACCAGCGCATGGAGTATCCAAAGTAAGGAATTCCATTGGTCCATGGCTCAAGTAGGTTGACTGACATCCCAATTTTACCAAAATCCCCAACTTTGCATTTTGTCATCAAATTTACCCAATTTACCAAAATGCCTTAGAAACTCCAAAATTGGTCAAAATCCCCAAATATACCCAAAATACCCAAATTTTCCCAAAAATCATATCAAACCATTTCAAACTACCCAAATTGCCCAAAACATCCCAAAATTCTTAAAATCCCCAAAATACCCCCTCATTTGGCCAAAATTACCAAAATACCCTTGGTTATCCAAATTGTCCTATAACCTCCAAAATCACTTCAAATATCCTTAAAATCAATTTGAAATACAACATTGAGCTCAATTTGATTAATTTGACAAATTTTGACCAAAAGCCCCAAATAACCTTTAAAAGTCCAATTACCCTAATACACCCCCAATGTCAACCAATTTGATCCCAATTTCCCCTAATTTCAATTCTAATATTGAACTCATCATACCCAAGCTTGATTTTGATGAAATACAAGTCCAATTGACCAACATTGGAGTATAATTCCAACCCAAATCAAAAGTCCCAATTTGACCCAAAATAAAAATCTCACTCAATTGAACTCCCAAATTTATCCAATTGCCCCAATTTTGCATCATAATCTCTTCACAACACTTCTCCATTTCAAATTAAACCTTTAATTGGCCTTGGTCAAGCTCAAAATTACCCAAAACAAACTTGAACCAAAACCCCCAAATTTACCCCAAATTGGCCATGTCTTCAAATTCAACTCAATTGAACCCCATAGCCTCAAAATTTCCACTCAATTGATATCCAAAACTCTCCATGACATTCCTTAGGGCCAATTTAACCATCAATTGGGCGCTAGTCAAGCTCTAACCCAACTCAAACCCAACTTTAACCCAACACCCCCAAAATTTACCAAATGTCCAAATTCCTTCAAATTGAACCTCCAAATCAATTCAAAATTACTCCATATCTTTTCTAAACTCTTTGTGACAATCATCCACAGCATGTTCCTCAATTAATTAAGTCTAATGTCATGGATAGCCAATGCTAAACCCAACTTCAAAATAAATTTGACCCAAATTAAACCCATGTACCAAATTTGACCAAGCCATGCCAAATTGATAAAGCCAAGGCTTCTACAGCCACCTTCTGGACACTAGTGACCAGACGAGACCCACCTAGCCCACCCTATGGGAGCCATGGACTAATTGTCCCTTGATTTTGGGGATTTTACCCCATTTTTGGCCTAACTCAAAATATATTTGCCATCATGACATGCCATTTGTGTTTAACCATCATTAAGCATGTTGTGGCCTCCTTGAGCCTAGAAGTGACTGAACTCTGGCCAGCCACAACGTCAGTCACTGGAAACAGCAAGCCAAAGGGAGCCCCAAATGGATCAAACCGAAAATTAAACCTCTTTAAGTTGGCTAAGTCCCATTCGCCATTAGAGCCTTTCTTTCCTCCACCTTATCAAGCTTTAGCACCCAATCCCATGCCTATCGACATTATTTTAGGGAAGTCCTGTCGAAGTTGTCAGTCACCAGAACTAGAATCTCGTCCCCTGCTTCGGAATGGCATTTTAATTTACATATATATATATTTATTTTTTAGAAAAAAATATTAAATCAAATTGATCACATATCTTTCCAATTTTAGATGAAAGTTCACTCTACCTCAAGCTATGTATCTATCTCAAAAGACAAACACAAGACTAGAGGGTGAGGCTTGATCAAATAAACTAAGAAATATATGTCATTTATTTAGTTTACAAAACCATTTTATATTATAAGCCGACAAGTTCCCCTATTTAATATAAAAAATTGAATAGGATTTAATTTAAACTAGGTTCTTGAAATTTTCTTATAAAGGCAAGCCCTTATAGTTAGTTACATCTGAGATAACCAAAGTCACCTAAGAAAACTCTCGAAAAAAATAATGAGATATTGCCTTCAAGGAGTTCAAAAGATATAAATTTTCAAGACATCGGAGAAAGAGGTGTGAAAGGGGGATGGATCTAATTTGGAAAATTTATTTTTAGAATCTAAAGGAAGAAGAACTAGGGGATGTCATAAATCCTGATGAGAACCTCAGTGACTTCCCAAGCCATCCTATGGGTTGACTTCAATTTAGAGGAGAAATATTTAAGTATTTCATCTTGCCAATTTTATTAATTAGGGCTTATATTCTTGTGAGATGATCACGTAAATACCCTGGAAGATGTGAGAATTTAGGTCGTAACAAACGACAACCTCAGAATCCTAAAACAGGTTAGGGCTTATATTGTATAGCAGGGCTACACAAAGGTCTAAAGGAAAGTTGAGGATTTATGTCTATTAAGTAGATAGCCTCAAAGTCTTATGGCTTGTTGTTTAGTTCTAAGGAATGGTTTAGCTGGTGTAGACATAATTTTTTGTTGAATATGAATGTGGTGCCCGCAATGCTAGCTCCAAGCTCCTCATTGTAGCAAGTTTAAATTTTCTAATGCGTTAAGTCTTGATGTTAAATCAAATGTTTCCAAGGTTCATGGTTATTTAAATATTATGAGCGATGTTAAAGTTGATTAGAGTGACACCGGTTAGGATCCTACAGTTCTGTCGTTCCGGCACTACAATTTTTTTTAGATTCACTTAGTACAAACAAATTTACTAAACCTAACTCAATGAGTCTCATACTTTTATTTAGACTGTTGGAAATTTAGTTAGCATCTATAGGTTACCTCCTCCAAGGGATTCCTGATTATCTGATAGAGATATTTAATTTAGTTGCATTTTTTTGGTTTTATTTTGTTTGTGATTAAATTTTGAGTTGTCTTATATTTTGAGTGTTGTGGCGGTGATTTTTATCTTGTTTAATTTTTAGTTTTGGTTTTGACATGCAAGGTGACCTTGTTTATAAAACATTCAAGCAAGAAACAAGAGGTACGGGAAAGTAAATGCAGTAACTTAAAGGCATACCTGTCGATTCTTCCCACTTCTCCACCTAAAAGGTTAGCTTTGACAACATATATATAAATTTGCAAATAATTTAAATTGCAGGAGTAGATGAAGAATAGCTACCAAACCCCAAGTCATGACTTTATTGAGTCTCAGAAGATCTTATTGGATTATTTTAGAACAAAATATAGCAAGTTCAATTTTCCCTTCAAAATATTCAAGAGATTTTAATGTGCTTGGGGTATGACGCTAAATCACTTTGAAGATTTCTTTAAATATTTCGAGTTCATTTTAAACTTATTATATCATTTTATTGATCATCCAAGGTTATGCTAAAGCTATCTCCTTGCTCAAGGAAAATTGATGCTTTCTTTAACCCAAGGCTAGAACACTCAATTAATCAATCGATATTTCATTTAAGAGTTATGTGGGAGGATGCCTCTAAGACAAATTTAAGTAAGTAAAGGTTTTGATACCCATAGTTAAAATTGGGCTTGTAGTATAGAAAGATGTTAATCATTAATCATGTAATCTTCTAAATCCAATAAAAAGAGTTCAAATGTCAAGCCTAGGCCACTACTAAGCCATGAATAATCACAGTAGGTGAAAGGAAATCAAATAAATTTGATTTAAATGTCATGAATTCTTATTGAAAGATCTCATTTGCAACAATTATGGGCTTAAAATTAATGAAGCATTATCTTCCTAACTCAAACCCATTACTTGAGAATCCTTTAATTTTGATTGACTTCCAAGCCATGATAATTAAGAAAATTAAAATTTTGTTTTTATTATAGAAAAGGTGGTAAGTGAGTTCCTTCCTTTTAATCTAATTATATATCAATTAGGGCTGTCAATTTGGCTCGTTGTTCGTGAACAGCTCGTGTTTGGCTCGTTAAGCAGCTCGTGTTTGGCTCGTTCGTTTAGCCTAACGAGCTGAACATGAACCAATTTTTAAGCTCGAAATGTAAACGAGCCGAACACGAACAACAGTTTGTTCGCTCGTGTTCGGCTCGAAATGGCTCAAAAAAAAATTATAAAACTCTTTTTATAACAATAAATTACATATATTATTTATATAATAATATATTATATATATTTATGTCTAAGTTTAAGTCATAACACCTCATGTGGCAATGTGGTTAAGGTCTTCTTTTGTATAGATTTGATCCAGGTTCGAATCTCACACTTTACATCTATTTTTCTCAATTTTAGTTAACGAGCCAATTTCGAGCCGAACACGAACACGAATATTTAAATCGAGTCGAACACGAACACACTGTTCACGAGCCGATTTCAAACACGAGCTATTTCGAACGAGCCGAACACGAGCCAAGCCTGAGCTCACTCAAGCTCGGCTCGTTTACAGCCCTAATATCAATCATCCAAACATGTTCATTAGAAACAAAATTTCCCATCTTCCCTTTTATTAATCCTAAATCTCAACTGAGACACCAAAACCTGAAGTTACTCCTTTTCCTTTGGGGCTCTCCACCTCATAACTCATTACTCAAAATTCAAATGACTTTAAGAATTTTTAGAGTATCCTATCCATGGGTCAAATAAAACATCAGAGGAGAAAATGTGGATTTCAAAATTTTATTTAATTTAAATAGTTATTTAAATTTAAAGAGCAGCATTTTCAAAATTATTTTACTTAACTATCCAAAGTAAAGTTTTTATTTATGAGAAAATTATTAGAGGTCCCCTTAAGTCGGAGAAACACTTAGACAAAATTTCATGATTCTTTTGAATTAAATCTTAAATTTAATTTTGTAAATATTATTGATTTGTATGATTTAATTTGAATGAAAAAGATGTTTTATTTACAAGAAAATATCTGTAATATTTTTATTACCTCTTTGAGCCCAAGGAACATAGAGAAATAAATTTTGCATTTTTATAATTTTTAATTTATTTATTAGAATTATTTTAGTGGGACAATAAGAAAAATTCATTTTAAGCATTTAAAAATTTATTTTTAACTTAAAAAAATTAGAAAAAATATTTTAATAAATTCTAAGTGATTAGGGAACAATTAGGCACATTCTAAAATTTTTTTGTATTTCTAAATTTTTAAAAATTTTAAATTCAAAATAAAGCTCAAAATTCAAGTATTTTAACAAAAATAGTTTTTATTTTTCCTAAGTGCCTCTGATCACAAGGAACTCAAAAAACCACTCTTCATAATTTTCCTAAGTGTATTTAATTTAAAATAATTATTTTTGTACAAAAATATAAGGTTTCTTAGAAAACCAACTCTAATGCTTAGACTTAGTCAAATAATTTTTAAGTTTTTACAGTGAGTAAATATGATTTTTATACACAGTGTGGAGTTGATTTTATCAAATTTTTATTAATATTTAATTTACATAAATTAATGCAAAATATATACATTTAATTAAATATAGAAATGTACAAAATAATTTAAATCATCATATCATTTTTTCTAAGCTTCTCTGACCATAGTAAACATACTAAAATTATTCCAATAATTTTCCAAGTAGTATTTTAATTTATATAATTAAAATAAGTCAAAATATTCATCCTAGCTTGGAAATTAAGGTTAGGAGCATAGAGACGCCCTATGACCTTGGAAAAATTAGAGAAAATCCCCTCTACATGAGGAAAAAACCTTCAAAGTTTCAAGCCATGGTGAATAATTATTGATCATAATGAATTAAAATACTCCTAGAGTATTTAATTCATTAAATATAGAGAGTAAATAAATAATTTTTATTTTTATCCCACATTATTTTCCTCTGTTCATTGAGCAAGAGGGTATTTTTATGTTATTTTTATAATTTTTCTATAGAGAAATATGTATTTTCAAAGTTTTGGTATTTAAATAAATTAATTAAATCTAGATTTTTTTTTTAAATGTGCTCCTGCGCCACCTCAACCTATGGCTGTTCCGAAAAGCCACATGGTGCTCTGGCATTCAACGCTGTCAGACACCTCAGTGCCTTTTCAGCCTGTGATTCGCGTATCATCTCCTCGTCAGGCTCCATCATGGTCGTCCATTGAATAAATGTGCGATCAGATGACATTCGTTCATCATGCCCAAATGAGCTATCCCGAGAACCGTTCACACTAAAACCTTAAGATCTTTGTCTATGCTCAATCAAATTACATGAGGTTTGTTCTAAACCTTCATCTGCTCATGACGAGCATTCCATATAGCTTATATGGTATGAAATGCACTAAATACGTATGGAGAATCAAAATAGGCTTGAATTAGGGTTGAGATTCAATACCTTTGTCTGAGAGGGGAGACCTCAATCAGATGGTTGTGGAAGCTTCAAATGGACCCAATGAACCTCCAAATCAAGAATTGGGTTGTGGTTAATTGTTTAGATATTATTTTGATCAAACTCGATTTCAGGTGTTGGTCTAGAGCTATCTTAGAGGCTCTCTGTGATGGGGCTTCTATGGGGAATCAAGTTCTCTCACTGAGAGGATGGTTTGTGCACAATAAATTGGAGTTTGGTGGAGTATGGAGCTTTGAAAAAAACATTTCTTGGTTTTTCTTGAATTTTGAACTCAAAATTGAGCTCTCACATGGGAATCCAGACGGGGAAGTGGAGGGCTTGAGCTTAGGAGTTCTTGAAGAGTGTCTAGAAGCAATTGGGTAGAGTTTCCCTATAGAAATTAGCTTGCTTCTATGTTTGGACATGATTGAGGAGTTTAAACAAATTGGCTTAGGGTGGAGCTCAAGGCTTCAATTCAGGTGCAATTGGATGCTTAGGTGGAGGGCAAAAAAAATGTTAAAGATCAATCAGGGTTGGCCAGCTTGGATGGGTGCAATTAGGTTTTGATGGAGGCATGAGGGCCCTCCATTTTGGTGTTTTCCGGCCACTAAGCCATCCAGTAGGGCCATGGGTGGTGGCCAGAGAAGCCAGGCGAGCCAGGAGAGGGTTTATGATGGTTAACCTCTAATGGTTAGTGATGATGGTGAGGATATTTTGGTTTAGGCCATAAATGGGATGAGATCCTTTAAATCAAGGGACCATTGGTCCATATATCATATAGGGCAGGCTAGGATGGTCTATCTTAGTCACTAGAGTCCAAATGGTGGTTGTGGTGTCATTACTTTGGTCACTTAGGCATGGCTCAATCAATTTTGGTCCATGGGTTCAATTTTGATTACATTGTCTTGAAGTTGGGTTTGGGTTAGGCTAGCCATGACATTGGACTCAATCAATTGATCACTTTCATGTGGATGATTGTCATGAATATTTTAGTAAAGAATCAGAGTGATTTTGAATTGATTTGGAGGTTCAATTTGAAGGAATTCAGACATTTGATAAATTTGGTGATGTTGGATTAGACTTGGGCTTAGGTTGTTATAGAGTTGGGTTAAGTCTAAATTAAGAGTTCAAAATGTTCTAGAGGGATGTGATGAAGAGTTTTTAATGTTAATTGCGTGCCAATTTTGTGGTTAGGGCATTCAATTGAATGGAATTTGGGCATACGGCTAAATTGGAGCAAATTTAGGAATTTTGGATTTAGGTTGAAACTGAGGGAAATTGAAGTGTTACCAAGGTCAATTGAAGGTTAAATTTGGGGTGTGAAGATGTTTCAAAGATTTTATGATGCATAATTGGGGCAATTGGAAGGATTTGGGGGTTCAATTGAGTGGGATTTTGGTTTTTGGTCAAATTGGGGCTCAAATGTGGGTAAATTGGACTTGGATTTAGTTTGAATTGAGTTTGATCGTGATGAATTTGAATTTAGAATTGAAATTGGAAATATTGGGATTAAATTGGTGGAAATTTAGGGTGAATTTGAGGAAATTGGGCCTTTAAGGGCAATTTGGGGCTTTTGGTCAAAGATCGTCAAATTGATCAACTTAGGTTTAATTG
The DNA here is from genome assembly GCA_002079205.1 of Phalaenopsis hybrid cultivar. Taxonomy (NCBI): domain Eukaryota; kingdom Viridiplantae; phylum Streptophyta; class Magnoliopsida; order Asparagales; family Orchidaceae; genus Phalaenopsis; species Phalaenopsis hybrid cultivar. The sequence continues at coordinate 25,327 of JXCR01118720.1, read as the reverse complement.
AAGGGTCCAATTTGATTTTGGTAACATTTAAAATGATTTTGAGGGTTTTGGGAAAGTTTGGTCTACCAAGGTTATTTTTGTAAATTTGGCAAATTTGGGGGTATTTTGGTAATCTTGAAAATTTCGGGAGGTTTTGGGCAATTTGGGTAATTTCAAATGATTTGAGATGATCTTTGAACAAACTTGGGTAGTTTGGGTAATTTTGGAAATTTTGGTCAAATTTGGGGTTTGTGGGTATTTTGGTAAATTGGGTAGATTTGCGAGGCAAAAGACTAAGTTTCGTATTTTGGTGAAAGTGGGGTGCGAACCATCCTATTTGAGCCATGGACCAATGGAATCCCTTATTTTGGGTCCTTCATGTACTGGTCTTAGCTACACCTTAGCTTAGGGCTAGTGGGTCTAGGGGACCAACTACATGAGTCTCCCAAAGGATTAAGGGGATCAAAGTTAGGTAGGCTTAGGCTTAAGGTAGTGAGTGAAATTGTAATGTCTTAGTGAGTGACAGGGTATATACCAGCTCAAGACCAACACGCAGGGTCAACCCTAAGGCCAAGCAGTCTTATCGGGATGCCCCTTGAGCTCTCTCATATTGATCCCACCTACTAAGTGATAGAGGTCAAGACCAATATGTGGAACTTCGAGTCAAAAAAACAAGAGTTTAGAATATCTAATGGTGAGGGTTCCTTTTCTAGTGATCTAGGAATAGTCAACAAGAAAGTCCTATGGCTAGAGTTTAGGTTGTTAAAGAGGAAAAAACTAGACCTCAATCAAAAGTGAGGTCAATAGAGCTCCACTAGGCAGCCATAGCTATAAAGGAAGCTCTCCACCACCAAAGGAGAGTGTGTTTGAAACCTTGGGGAAACTCTACCAAAATCTCACCCAAGCCTCTCCAAACCTTCCTAAGCTCAATTCTTTATCTCTCAACCACTCACGGCCACTCCTCAAAGCCAATTTCCTCACTGAAATTTCCGTTAAAACCAGGATAGATTTCTCCATAGCTCCACAGTGAACCATACTTCAATTAATTATGTACAAATCATCCCCTGGGTGAGAGAAGTTGATTCCCCACAAAAGCCCCATCAAGAGAGCCTTTAACATAGCTCTAGACAAACACCTGAAAATCAGCCTTAGTGAAAATCATATATAGACAATTCACCACAACCCAAGAGTTCAGTTGGAGGTTTGTTGGACTCATTCAAAGCTCCTACAACCATCTGATTGAGGCCTCCCCTCTTAGGCAAAAGTATTAAACCTTCACCCAAAACCGAGCTTCATTCGATTCTTCATACGCATTTACTATATTTCATACCTTGTAAACTGTATGGATGTGTTCTTCTTAAGTATATAAATGTGTAAGAAAAAACCCAAACTGATTTGGTTGCGTCTAGCTTTAGATCTCAAGGTTTTAGTGTGAACGGTTTACGGGTTATGTCACAAATATCGTCTGATCACGCGTTATTCAACGGACGGTTGCGATGGAGTCGGACAAGCGGATGGAACGAAAAGGTGGGCTGATGAGGCAGCTATATGGCTGACGTCGTCAAATAGTGGAGCGCCGCGTGGAGACTTCGGAGCTGCCTTTGATTGCATGGCGCCACGTGTTTAAATAGAAATTTTTGAATTTATTTAATTTATTTAAATGATAGAACTTTGAAAATTCATAACTTTGCATAAAAAAAAATTAAAAATACCTTCTTCCAAAGTGAAAAGAGGAGAATAATGTAGACTAAAAATAAAAATTATTTTCTTACTATTTGATTTTTAATTAATTAAATACTCTATGTGGTATTTCAATTCATTATGGCTAAGCATTGCTCAACATAGCTTGAATCTTTGAAGGTTTATTCCTCATGATAAAGGCTATGTCCTCTGATTTTTTCAAGGCCAGAGAACATATCTGTGCTTCTAATTGAAATATAACTAAAATTCAAGCTAAGATAACTATTTTCACTTAAATTATTTATATAAACTGAAATATCACTTGGAAAATTTTAGGGTAAATTTTAGTAGGTTTCCTGTGATATGAGAAGCTTAGGAAAAATATAATGATGTTTTGAATATTTTTTTCTATTTTTATGTTTGATTAAGTGTGTATATCTTTTACTAATTTATGTAAAATAAATATTAACCAAAAATCAACAAAATTAATTCCACATTGCGCATAAAAATCATATTAACCCATTATTAAAATTTGAAAATTATTTGATTAAGTTTAAGCACTAAAGTTGACTTTCTAAGAAACATTGTATTTTTGTACAAAAAAAAATTATATTAAATTAAATCCCATTAGAAAAATTATGAAAAATGATTTTCTAAGTTCCTTGTGTTCAAAAGCACTTAAGGGAAAATAAAAATTATTTTTGAGAAAATACTTCATTTTTTACCGATATTCCAAATTAAAAATAATTTAAAAAAATATTTAAGAATTCCAAAAACACAAAAATATTTGAAAATGTTCCTAATGATTTTTTGATCACTTGAAACTCTTTAAAATATTTTTCCTAATTCTTCTAAGAGAAAAGAAAATTTCTAAAGGCTTAAAAATTCATTTTTCTATTTTCTCATTAAAATAATTGTAATAAATAAATTAAAATACATAAAAATATAAAATTTGTTTCTATGAGTTCTTTGGACTTATAGAAGTTTAATAAAATATAAAAAATAATTTTTGTAATGTAAAGATATTTTCCATTTAATTAAATCACTAAAAATCAATAAATAATTATAAAACTAAATTAAAATTTAATTGAGAAAGTCATGAAATTTTGCCTAAGTGTTCTCTGGCCTAAGGGAACCTCTAATATTTTTCTCATAAACCAAAAAAAAAAACTTCATTTTGATCATTTAAATAAATTAATTTTGAAAAATCCTCTTTTCTAAATTAAAATACTTACATAAATTAAAATCTGAAAACCACATTTTTCTCCTCTAATGTTTTAACTACTCTATTGGTAGGGTACTCAAAATTTGCTAAAGTCATTTGAATTAGGCTTAATAAGTTATTAAGTGGAGAGTCCCAAGGGCAAAGTAGCAATTTTATACTTTGGTACCCCAATCAAAATTTAGGATTAATAAAAAAGAAAATGGGTAATTTTGATCCTAATGAATATGTTTGGATGTTTGAAACATAACAAGTTAAAAGGTAGAACCCTAAATGCCATCTTTCCATAATGAGAATAAAATTATAAATTGTTAAATCATCAAGGTTTAGAAGTTGATTAAAATCAAATGATTTCCATGTGATGGGCTTAAGCCATGGAGATGATGTTTCACTCATGATTAAGTCCACAATTAAGGATGATCTGATTTATTTTAATTAGATTCCATATCACCTAAACTAAAATTCTAACATTTGCTAATATTTCTCCCATTTATTTTATTAAGGGACTTGGTAGTAATCTAGGCTCGACTTTAAATCTCGTTTGATGGGATTTAGAAGATAATATGAGTGATGATTACCACCATTAAGCCTAACTTTAGTGGTGGGTATCAAAATCTTTAATAACTGAAATGTGCCTTAGGGGCGTTCACCTACATAACTTTTAAGTGAAATATCAACTGATTAACTGAGTACCACGTCCTCAAGATGGTTAAAATGTCAAGTTTCATGGAGTAATGGGGTAATTTTAATTTGACCTGGGATGATTAATGGAACAATATGATAAGTTCAAAATTAACTCAGATATTTCAAGGAATCTTCAAAGTAGTCTGGGTCACTCCTCGAACACCTTGAAATCTCTTGAATATTTTGAAGGACAAATTGAACTTGTTATATTTTGTTCTAAAATCATCCATAAAGATCTTTTGGGACTCAATAAGTCATAGTTTCAGGGTCTGTTAGATACACCTTCATCTACTCTTACAATTTAAATTTCTTGCAAAATTATTTACATGTTACAAAAGCTGATCTTTCAAGTGGAATGTCGCGAAGATCACAGGTACGCTTTTACAAGTGTTATTTAATTTTTGTTAATTTAGTTTTTGCAAATTTCAAAACAGCTTGGGTGCGTACTTTACTTTCTTGCAAAAATTAGAACAATCATTTTCAAAATTAATCAACCTTTTTCAAAGCCTAAAACAAAATAGTTTCAAAGGTAACCATAAATCCTTTGAAATTTTTACTAAACTTAAAACATTCTTTTGAATTTTTTGGAGTCCCTCAGAGGAAGTAACCTACGGTTGTTAATGAGATCTCGTCACTTTAAATGGGTTTCATAACTCATTTAAGCTAAGTAAGTTTAAAAGAAAAAAGTGATACCAGAATGAGGGAACCGCGGGATCCTAATCGGTGTCGCTCTAATCAACTTAACATTCCCCATGATATTTAAATAATCATAACCTTTGAAAACAATTGATTTGACAATAGGACTTGAAACTTTATAAAACTTAAACTTGCTACAATGAGGAGCTTGGAGTTAGTTTTGTCTGCAGCACGGCCATCTTCAACAGTGATACATCTCTACACCAACTAAAACATTCCTTAGAATTAAACAGCAAGCCATAGGNTCAAGTTTCATGGAGTAATGGGGTAATTTTAATTTGACCTGGGATGATTAATGGAACAATATGATAAGTTCAGAATTAACTCAGACATTTCAAGGAATATTCAAAGTAGTCTGGGGTCACTCCTCGAACACCTTGAAATCTCTTGAATATTTTTAAGGACAAATTGAACTTGTTATAATTTTGTTCTAAAATCATCCATAAAGATCTTTTGGGACTCAATAAGTCATAGTTTCAGGGTCTGTTAGATACACCTTCATCTACTCTTACAATTTAAATTTCTTGCAAAATTATTTACATGTTACAAAAGCTGATCTCTTAGGTAGAATGTTGCGAAGATCACATGTACGCTTTTACAAGTGTTATTTAATTTCTGTTAATTTAGTTTTTGCAAATTTCAAAATAGCTTGGGTGCGTACATTACTTTCTTGCAAAAATTAGAACAATCATTTTCAAAATTAATCAATATTTTTCAAAACCTAAAACAAAATAGTTTCAAAGGTAACCATAAATCCTTTGAAATTTCACTAAACTTAAAACATTCTTTTGAATTTTTTGGAGTCCCTCAGAGGAAGTAACCTACGGTTGCTAATGAGATCTCCTCACTTTAAATGGGTTTCATAACTCATTTAAGCTAAGTAAGTTCAAAAGAAAAAAGTGATACCAGAACGAGGGAATCGTGAGATCCTAATCAGTGTCGCTCTAATCAACTTTAACATTCCCCATGATATTTAAATAATCATCACCTTTGAAAACAATTAATTTGACATTAGGACTTGACACATTATAAAACTCAAACTCGCTACAATGAGGAGCTCGGAGTTAGTTTTGTCTGCAGCACAACCATCTTCAACAGTGATACATCTCTACACCAACTAAACATTCCTTAGAATTAAACAGCAAGCCATAGAGTTTTATGGTTGTCTATGATCTCTGAAATTATAGTTGTGTAAAATTAATAAAGTTGACTCTGCTTTCTAGAGATGCCAAAAACTTGGTTCGTTATTTTATGAATAAAAAATTGAAGCAATTTATGTTGAGATTCTACGCAAGTATATATATCATTATCATGTAAAACAAGACTTTCTGTTTAAGCCCCAAATATTGATCGCACGAGGAAGGTTCAAATTTGAAATGAAAATTTAAATTATGAAATCACAACAATAAAGAAAATCTAATACACTAATTTCAAATATTTAAGGTGCTATCGGAACTAAATTATCAACTTCTAGCAAAACTGTAAAGTAAAGCTGAACAATAACTACCAAACTATATTCTTGTGTTGAAGTTCTCTACAATGAGAAAGCATCTTTACCACTACAATGAGTTTTTTCCTAAAGGAGAGAGATAAATGGTTTGAATTTTTTTTGTGCCAAATAGGAGCAATTTTAATTCTATGCCCTTAATCAAGTTTTATAGAGAATAGTTGGCTAATCTCATGCTTAGTCTCTAAATCTGTGGTTTGGCTGGGAGGAAACTGGTTCTCACTCTAGAGCTCCCACTTCCGTTACCTTGAAGGTTAACTCTCACTTTAGTTCTTAAACACTAAGAATAAATTGGGGATTTTAGTCTGTCACCATAGAATCTCTAGTTCTTCACCCAATAATATATATTTCCTTATTTATTTGCACACAATTCCATGAACAAAACACTCATTCATGGAATCGAATATGATTCTCATTATGTTGTAAAACGCTTACTCCATTTCCCAGATAGTATGTTTCACAACAGATATTAACATTTCAATTGGCCAAATCAAAAAGTAATTTAAGAATGAAGTGAAAAATCATCACAATTTATTTCATATTTTAAAATTGGCACATCCACATTATCTATTCAATTCATCATATCTCAAAGCAAGAAGAAAGAAAAAGAAAACTACTCAGACCTCATGAGGAAGATAGGATAAAATACAAATTTCATAAATAAAAGAAAGTCCATACAAAAACAATAAATAAACACTACTTATCTTTAACTCTATCAAAAAGGAAATCCCTTGTGGCCTCTCTTGGAATCTTTCTCTCTTTACATGACTCTTGATTTTCTCTTTAAAGAAGTAGGGAAGAAGAAATTTCTAACTCTCTCCCTCTCTAACAACTCTTAGGAGAAATCACACTTAGACTCACCACACTAAACAATACCCACAATAGAACACTCTGGAAGACTCAATCACACACTAACACCCCCCCCCCCTTTCAAATCAATTTTTGCTCTAAATAGAGCATAATGTCGGTTTTCCAAGAGGAGTATTCATTAACTCTTCAAAAAGTGCCCAAATTCATCGAATATTCTAGAAATTCACCCAACACCAACATTAGCATCGTTGGTGTTCACGATGGGGTCGTTGGCGCCCGTGGTCCAAATTAATTTATGTGCTCTCTATCAAATGGCATGGTTGGCGTCCCCACTATTCTAGACTCCTCTTTCATGCTAGTGTCGTCGACGTCCTTGCTGGCGCCTTCGGCGCTGAGTTTTTCTTCCAAAACGCCATTTTGACTTCAAATTTCATCTTTTTTTACTTTCTTTTTGCTTCAAGTGCAATATCACCAAAAATGAGTATAAATATATGTTTAAAAATGCATATATTTTTTGTTTATCAAAATCCCCCAAACATAAATATTACTTATCCTTAAGTAACTCCTTTAATACATAAAAATATGACTTATAGTAAAGAATTTAACTTCAATATTTCCATACTTTGGTCTACTAAATACCGTGGCATAACTTGAGAAAAATTTAAAAANGTGGGACAATAAGAAAAATTCATTTTAAGCTTTTAAAAATTTATTTTTAACTTAAAAAAATTAGAAAAAATAATTTAATAAATTCTAAGTGATTAGGGAACAATTAGGCACATTATAAAACATTTTTGTATTTCTAAATTTTTAAATATTTTAAATTCAAAATAAAGCTCAAAATTCAAGTATTTTATCAAAAAAAGTTTTGATTTTTCCTAAGTGCCTTTGATCATAAGGAACTCAGAAAACTACTCTTCATAATTTTCCTAAGTGTATTTAATTTAACATAATTATTTTTGTACAAAAATACAAGGTTTCTTAGAAAACCAACTCTAATGCTTAGACTTAGTCAAATAATTTTTAAGTTTTTACAGTGAGTAAATATGATTTTTATACACAGTGTGGAGTTGATTTTGTCAAATTTTATTAATATTTAATTTACATAAATTAATGCAAACTATATACATTTAATTAAATATAGAAATGTACAAAATAATTCAAATCATCATATCATTTTTTCTTAGCTTCTCTGACCATAGTAAACATACTAAAATTATTCCAATAATTTTCCAAGTAGTATTTTAATTTATATAATTAAAATAAGTCAAAATATTCATCCTAGCTTGGAAATTAAGGTTAAGAGCATAGAGACGCCCTATGACCTTGGAAAAATCAGAGAAAATCCCCTCTATCATGAGGAAAAAACCTTCAAAGTTTCAAGCCATGGTGAATAATTCTTGATCATAATGAATTAAAATACTCCTAGAGTATTTAATTCATTAAAAATTAGAGAGTAAATAAATAATTTTTATTTTTATCCCACATTATTTTCTTCTGTTCATTGAGCAAGAGGGTATTTTTATGTTATTTTAATAATTTTTCTATAGAGAATTATGTATTTTTAAGGTTTTGGTATTTAAATAAATTAATTAAATCCATATTTTTCTTTTTAAATGTGCTCCTGCGCCACCTCAACCTATGGCTGCTCCGAAAAGCCTCATGGTGCTCTGGCATTCAACGCTGTCAGACACCTCAGTGCCTTGTCAGCTTGTGATTCGCGTATCATCTCCTCGTCAGGCTCCATCATGGTCGTCCATTGAATAAATGTGCGATCAGATGACATTCGTTCATCATTCCCAAATGAGCTATCCCGAGAACCGTTCACACTAAAACCTTAAGATCTTTGTCTATACTCAACCAAATTGCATGAGGTTTGTTCTAAACCTTCATCTACTCATGACGAGCATATCTATATAGCTTATATGGTATGAAATGCACTAAATACGTAAGGAGAATCAAAATAGGCTTGAATTAGGGTTGAGATTCAATGCCTTTGTCTGAGAGGGGAGACCTCAATCAGATGGTTGTGGAATCTTCAAATGGACCCAATGAACCTCCAGATCAAGAATTGGTTTATGGTTATATGTTTATATATTATTTTGTTCAAACTTGATTTCAGGTGTTGGTCTAGAGCTATCTTAGAGGCTCTCTGTCATGGGGCTTCTATGGCAAATCTAGTTCTCTCACTCAAAGGATGGTTTGTGCAAAGTAAATTGGAGTTTCGTGGAGTATGGAGCTTTGAAAAAAATGTTTCCTGGTTTTCCTTGAATTTTGAACTCAAAATTGAGCTCTCACATGGGAATCCAGATGGGGAAGTGGTGGGCTTGAGCTTAGGAGTTCTTGAAGAGTGTCTGGAAGCAATTGGGTAAAGTTTCCCCATAGAAATTAGCTTGCTTCTATGTTTGGACATGATTGAGGAGTTTGAAAAAAATGGTTTAGGGTGGAGCTCAGGGCTTCAATTCAGGTGCAATTGGATGCTTAGGTGGTGGGCAGAAAAATGTCAAAGATCAATCAGGGTTGGCCAGCTTGGATGGGTGCAATTGGGTTTTGATGGAGGCAAGAGGGCCCTCCATTTTGGTGTTTTCCGACCACTAAGCCATCCAGTAGGGCCATGGGTGGTGGCCAGAGAAACCAGGCGAGCCAGGAGAGGGTTTATGATGGTTAACCTCTAATGGTTAGTGATGATGGTGAGGATATTTTGGTTTAGGCCATAAATGGGATGAGATCCCTTAAATCAAGGGATCATTGGTCCATATATCATTTAGGGCAGGCTATGATGGTCTATCTTAGTCACTAGAGTCCAAATGGTGGTTGTGGTGTCATTACTTTGGTCACTTAGGCATGGCTTAGTCATTTTTGGTCCATGGTTCAATTTGGATTACATTGTCTTGAAGTTGGGTTTGGGTTAGGCTAGCCATGACATTGGACTCAATTGATTGATCACTTTCATGTGGATTATTGTCATGAATATTTTAGTAAAGCATCAGAGTGATTTTGAATTGATTTGGAGGTTCAATTTGAAGGAATTCAGACATTTGATAAATTTGGAGATGTTGGGTTAGACTTAGGCTTAGGTTGGTATAGAGTTGGGTTAAGTCTAAATTAAGAGTTCAAAATGGTCTATAGGGATGTGATGAAGAGTTTTTAATGTTAATTGCGTGCCACATTTGGGGTTAGGGCATTCAATTGAATGGAATTTGGGCATATGGCTAAATTGGAGCAAATTTAGGAATTTTGGATTTGGGTCGAAATTGAGTGAAATTGAAGTTTTACCAAGGTCAATTGAAGGTTAAATTTTGTGTGTGATGATGTTTCAAATATTTTATGATGCATAATTGGGGCAATTGGAACGATTTGGGGGTTCAATTGAGTGGGATTTTGGTTTTTGGCCACATTGGGGCTTTTTGATTTGGGTTGAAATTGGACTCAAATGTGGGTAAATTGGACCTGGATTTAGTTTGAGTTAAGTTTGATCATGATTAATTTGAATTTAAAATTGAAATTGGAGAATATTGGGATTAAATTGGTGGAAATTTAGGGTGAATTTGAGAAATTGGGCCTTTAAGGGCAATTTAGAGCTTTTGGTCAAAGATCATCAAATTGATCAAATTAGGTTTAATTGAAGGGTCCAATTTGATTTTGGCAACATCTAAAATGATTTTGATGGTTTTGGAAAAGTTTGGTCCACCAAGGTTATTTTTGTAATTTTGGCAAATTTGGGGGTATAATTTTGAAAATTTTGGGAAGTTTTGGGCAATTTGGGTAATTTCAAATGATTTGAGATGATCTTTGAACAAACTTGGGTAGTTTGGGTAATTTTGGAAATTTTGGTCAAATTTAAGGTTTGTGGAAATTTTGGTAAATTGGGTAGATTTGCGAGGCAAAAGGCTAAGTTTAGTATTTTGGTGAAAGTGGGGTGCGAACCATCCTATTTGAGCCATGGACCAATGGAATCCTCTATTTTGGGTTTTACATGTACTGGTCTTAACTACACCTTAGCTTAGGGCTAGTGGGTCTAGGGGACCAACTACATGAGTCTCCCAAAGGATTAAGGGGATCAAAGTTAGGTAGGCTTAGGCTTAAGGTAGTGAGTGAAAGTGTAATGTGTTAGTGAGTGACAGGGTATATACCAGCTCAAGACCAACACCCAGAGTCAACCCTAAGGCCAAGCAGTCTTAGGGGGATGCCCCTTAAGCTCTCTCATATTGATCCCACCTACTAAGTGATAGAGGTCAAGACCAGTATGTGGAACTTCGAGACAAAAAAACAAGAGTTTAGAAATTCTAATGGTGAGGGTTTCTTTGCTAGTGATCTAGGAATAGTCAACAAGAAAGTCCTATGGCTAGACCTTAGGTTGTTAAACAGGAAAAACTAGACCTCAACCAAAAGTGAGGTCAACAGAGCTCCACTAGGCAGCCATAGCTATAAAGGAAGCTCTCCACGACCAAAGGAGAGTGTGTTTGAAACCTTGGGGAAACTCTACCAAAATCTCACCCGAGCCTCTCCAAACCTTCCTAAGCTCAATTCTTTATCTCTCAACCACTCACGGCCACTCAAAGCCAATTTCCTCACTGAAATTTCCCTTAAAAATAGGACAGATTTCTTCATAACTCCACAGTGAACCATACTTCAATTAATTGTGTACAAACCATCCACTAGGTGAGAAAAGTTTATTCCCCACAAAAGCCCCATCATAGAGAGCCTCTAACATAGCTCTAGACATACACCTGAAAATCGGCCTTAATCAAAATCATATATAGACAATTCACCACAACCCAAGGCTTCAGCTGGAGGTTTGTTGGACTCATTCAAAGCTGCTACAACCATCTGATTGAGGCCTCCCCTCTTAGGCAAAAGTATTAAACCTTCACCCAAAACCGAGCTTCATTCGATTCTTCATACGCATTTACTATATTTCATACCTTGTAAATTGTATGGATGTGTTCTTCTTGAGTATATAAAGGTGTAAGAACAAACCCAAACTGATTTAGTTGAGTCTAGCTTTAGATCTTAAGGTTTTAGTGTGAACGATTTACGGGTTATGTCACAAATATCGTCTGATCACACATTATTCAATGGACGGTTGCGATGGAGTCGGACAAGCGGATGGAACGAAAAGGTGGGTTGATGAGGCAGCTATATGGCTGACACATCAAATAGTGGAGCGCCGTGTGGAGACTTCGGAGCTGCCTATGATTGCATGGCACCATGTGTTTAGATAGAAATTTTTGGATTTATTTGATTTATTTAAATGACAGAACTTTGAAAATTGATAACTTTGCATAAGAAAATAAAAATAAATAAATTAAAAGTACCTTCTTCCTAAGTGAAAAGAAGAGAATAATGTAGACTAAAAATAAAAACTATTTTCTTACTATTTGATTTTTAATTAATTAAATACTCTATGAGGTATTTCAATTCATTATGGCTAAGCATTACTCAACATAGCTTGAATCTTTGAAGGTTTATTTCTCATGATAAAGGCTATGTCCTCTGATTTTTTCAAGGCCAGAGAACATCTCTGTGATTCTAATTGAAATATAACTAAAATTCAAGCTAAGATAACTATTTTGGCTTAAATTATTTATATAAACTGAAATATCACTTGGAAAATTATGGGGTAAATTTTAGTAGGTTTCCTGTGATATGAGAAGCTTAGGAAAAATATAATGCTGGTTTGAATATTTTTTTCCATTTTTATGTTTGATTAAGTGTGTATATCTTGTACTAATTTATGTAAAATAAATATTAAACAAAAATCAACAAAATTAATTCCATATTGCGCATAAAAATCATATTAATTCATTGTTAAAATTTGAAAATCATTTGATTAAGTTTAAGCACTAAAGTTGACTTTCTAAGAAACATTGTATTTTTGTACAACAATAATTATATTAAATTTAACACTCTTATAAAAATTATGAAAAATGATTTTCTAAGTTCCTTGTGATCAAGAGCACTTAAGGGAAAATAAAAATTATTTTTGAGAAAATACTTCATTTTTTACCGATATTCCAAATTAAAAATAATTTAAAAAAATTGTTAAAAATTCCAAAAACACAAAAATATTTCAAAATGTTCCTAATGGTTTTTTGATCACTTGAAACTCTTTAAATATTCTTCCTAATTTTTCTAAGAGAAAAAAAATTTTCTAAAGGCTTAAAAATTCATTTTTCTATTTTCTCATTAAAATAATTGTAATAAATATATTAAAATACATAAAAATATAAAATTTGTTTCTCTGAGTTCTTTGGACTCATAGAAGTTTAATAAAATATAAAAAATAGTTTTTGTAATATAAAGATATTTTCCATTTAATTAAATCACTAAAAATCAATAAATAATTATAAAATTGAATTAAAATTTAATTTAGAAAGTCATGAAATGTTGCCTATGTGTTCTCTGGCCTAAGGGAATCTCTAATATTTTTCTCATAAACTAAAAAAAAAACTTCATTTTGATCATTTAAATAAATTAATTTTGAAAAATCCTCTTTTCTAGATTAAAATACTTACATAAATTAAAATCTGAAAACCACATTTTTCTCCTCTAATGTTTTAACTACTCTATGGGTAGGGTACTCAAAATTTCCTAAAGTCATTTGAATTATGCTTAATAAGTTATTAAGTGGAGAGCCCCAAGGGCAAAGTAGCAATTTTAGACTTTGGTACCGCAATCAAAATTTAGGATTAATAAAAAAGAAAATGGGTAATTTTGATCCAAATGAATATGTTTGGATGTTTGAAACATAACAAGTTAAAAGGCAGAACCCTAAATGCCATCTTTCCACAATGAGAATAAAATTATAAATTGTTAAATCATCAAGGATTAGAAGTTGATTAAAATCAAATGATTTCCAAGTGATGGGCTTAAGCCAGGGAGATGATGTTTCACTCATGATTAAGTCCACAATTAAGGATGATCTGATTTATTTTAATCAGATTCCATATCACCTAAACTAAAATTGTAACATTTGCTATTATTTCTCCCATTTATTTTATTAAGGGGCTTGGTAGTAATCTAGGCTCGACTTTAAATCTCGTTTGATGGAATTTAGAAGATAATATGAGTGATGATTAACACCATTAAGCCTAACTTTAGTGGTGGGTATCAAAATCTTTAATAACTGAAATGTGCCTTCGGGGCGTTCACCTAGATAACTTTTAAGTGAAATATCAACTGATTAACTGAGTACCACGTCCTCAAGATGGTTAAAATTTCAAGTTTCATGGAGTAATGGGGTAATTTTAATTTGACCTGGGATGATTAATGGAACAATATGATAAGTTCAGAATTAACTC